>JANHZU010003985.1:34236-51529 GCA_032468055.1 Acrochordus granulatus
CTTCAGAGACAAGGTTGGCCTACTATGAAGTCCACAAGGCATTGAACAGGAACTGACTAGACTACTCTAACAGAATAGGCAGGGAAACAAAGAGTGATTGGTCTTTAGCCAAGCTGGTGTCCTACTGGTGCATGTTGCTGAGGGTTGGCCTCTGATTTGTTCTCTGCTTGCACCAAATCCTGGTTGGTCATTTTGGTGGTGCTGGTTTCTGTTTGGTCCTTTATTCATGCGGGCTGCTAATTAATCATTTCTGAAGTGTACCATCAAGACATCCAATCAGGATCAGGCACAAACAAAACACCAGTCAGAGACTAGCTCTCCCCAGAGTCATGTCCTTATAATTCAAGCAGATTACAAACAAAATTTTGGGGCACACATCATTTACCATATGCAATAGTGAAAAGTGGCAAAATGATATCATGTAGGTTGTATTTTCATCTTCTTGGAAAATGATATTTGCTATTATACATCACTATAAACATTTTTACCCTCCTTTGTAGAAGCAAAGTGAAATTTACAGTTAACTTCTTTGTGCTACATTTTGTGCATTTTATACATCTTTTATGTTAGAAATGAAAGAAAACAGTAATGCACTTTGAAATTCAATAATATTCTAAAAGGTATATTCAATTTTTCTCTAGTTTTCGGTATAATACTTTGTTCTGAAAGTTGATGTAAAGTATACAATAACAAATGTAATGGATACATAGAAAAACAGAATTGGATTCAAAATAAAACCCAGATTCAAAACGGGTGAGGAGGAACCAAACACTATTAATAAAACTGAGAATCAAAAGCAACAAAAACTAAAACTTTTAAATACAGTCTATCCATAGAAGGATATACTCTTAAAATTAACTTTTGATCCATTATTAAAAATATTCTTCAACAGGTCCAATATGGAAATATTTTGCGTCATTCTACATTGGTATTTTTAATTTGAGTGTTATCCTTTGATTGTCATGTTGAGTTTCTTCGGGTTCCCTCTAACGTCCAGCTTTCAAAGACTCATCCTTTTATGTTATTTTCATTTAACAGAATTCAAAACAAAAGCATTTTCCCATGGGAAGGATTCTTATAATAATTCCAAAATCTTATTTCACATTTATATGGGTCCTTAGTCCATTTGTAACTTTCTAAAATCAAAGTTTTAATTACTCTTTTGTTATTATTCCAAAAAAAATTGTAGTTTCCTCATGAGAAGCAACTATCTGGAGCACTTGCGGGTGATCTCAAGTCCTCTTCTGTTCAGAATAGAATTACTGAAGAGCCAGTTTACTCGCTGGCTCTTCATTCAGCCACAGTTGTAGGGTCTGCTTTATGGAGAGCCATCTTCAGTTTGATTTTTCTTCCTCAGGATCCACAATCTTGCTTCTCTCTGATTGGCCACCCCCTACAACTCTTTTGGCATTTCTTTTAGCAGAACAGTATTTCAGCAATGGAAGGTATAGTCAAAACATGAAAATCCTCAGTGGAGTTAATTTGAACAGATTGGGGTGGGATAGAGTTAAAATACAAATAGCTGAATAATTCTTCATAGAAATATCTAAATAGGTATGGAGAATGATGATTCCTCATCTCCTCCAAAGGACCTGAATTGCTATGAATTGTCTGTTTTTATACACTTATGAGAGCAAAATGAAAACTGTTACAATGCATGACACGAGCCTACATCTTAAAATTAATTACTGAGCAGTTACCACTAGTATGCCATTATACCTGAATCCTTTGACAAGCTAACTTTAACCTTTACTGGAATATTACTCAGAAAATAACTTCCTGTGACAGTAGCGACCTACAGTTTGGTGACAGTCTTTTTTCTTAATCAATAGGAAGAAGCAGAAAAAAATGAAATATTATTAATCATTTTCTCAGGATTGGCTGAGTGTCGAGTGAATTATTTTTTTTCCACTACAATTTAACATGGAATACTGGCATAGCAGAAGTGATATTTTTTAATTGGATTGTGTCTTGAGTTGTTGTCCTTCTCACTTCTCTTGCACATTGTCAATGCCTACAATAACCATACAGTGATGCTTTAAGTAGGCAGTAGGATAAAAATAACATTGCTGAAACAAAAATGATTACAGACCTCTCCTAATATATAAATATTTCATGGACCATTATAACATGTCTTAGAATAGGAATTTTAAAACTTTTTTTCCAGGCTATGAAATCTGTTAATTTTTTTTTAAAAAAATCTCAGAACACTTGATCAAGAGGCAACATTTTAATGATAGAAAACTGGCAATAAAACAAAACTTGCACTCATTATTATTTATTTATGTAAATGTGTACTGAAGCCCCCTGTCTGTGAGTTTGCTTTGGTTGTTGTCCAGTTTGTGCCATTTCTTCTTTTTGTCTTATTTGATTGTTGTGCATGTTTCTAATCTGTGAACTACCCAGAGTCACTGAAAGTTACATGGTATAAAATTTAATAAATAAAAATAAAATAAACAAATTAAATAATATGCATCTGCTGCCTTTCTGTTACAAGACACAGTCTGCAGTTATTAAATAAGAAACACTTTCCAAGATCCTGCGTGCAAAGCTTTATGCAATAAGTAGCAAGTGAGAAAGGAAAACCATCTGGAAGCATTAGCAGACTCCTCCAAGTGGAGTGAGGAGTGGGAAAGGACCCTATACAAAACAAACAATTATGATAGAATATGCTCAGTAGTAGAAGTATACTGATTGATAAAAAAGGAAGAAACCAAGATAGAGATGAATAGAACAGAATGGGGCAGGTAGGTAGCTATAACTTCCACTTTTTCAGAGAGGATATTTTCATCATCTTATGTTGCAAGAATCATTCAGCTGAAAATATGTTGTCCTGTCTTACCCAGATGGTATTGGTGTCATGATATCATGTAGGTAAGACAGGACAACATATTTTTTTGTTTGCTTATTTGATCTTATTCTCTTTTCTATTTGTTTTGACTGCTTGGGAGGCTTAGAACACTTTCTTTAGTTTTCTAGTTTTCCACTAGAAAATAGGTCGACATTTTCCATTGGTGATTTGTTGGTTGGGATGGGGTGGGGTATCCAAAATCCATGCACACAAATATGAAAAAAGGGGCAGGGCTTAGATTGTGTAGGCATGGCTACCATCTTGACTTATTGATGCTCTCTGCAGACCCCACTGCCTCTGGAATAATAAGAAAGGGAGTCAAGAGATGGATGCAAACAGTACGCCTCAGAATACCTGTCCCCATATAGCAGGATTTCCAACCTTGGCAACTTTAAGGTGTATGGATTTCAACTCCCTGAATTCCCCAGCCAGCATGGTTAGCTAGGGAATTCTGGGAATTGAAATCCATATACCTTAAAGTTGCCAATTGAAATCCATATACCTTAAACCTGCCATATATAATATTCTGAAAGAGATTGGCAGCTTACATAAAACTCTCAACAGCAAGTGCTTCTTTTAGTTTCCATTTATATATGCTGTGCATTTAATTCAAATCTACTTCAGTTGTGTATTTAAAGTAACTAGCCTGTATTTCCGGCCCTTGCAATGTCTTGAATTCTATAATATATAGCCAATCAATACAAAGCTTGAGAAATAAATCAGACAATCAATATAATCTCTTGAATGAAATAAGGAAGCAGTTAATTTTTTATGATGCTTTTTCTGATTTTTCCTTCTGTTAGCTGCAGCTCTTTGTCCCTTTTACTAAAAACAGTTGGCATTACATCAGTGAAACCTTGAGGGGAAAGACCTAGTTTCTATATTAAATCTGTTGCAGTTGATGAAAATCCAAGTGCCTGCAGAAAAAGGAACCTACACAAAGCATGTAGGTAATTAGGGCATTCTCCAGAGCTTTAGATTAGTTGGGGGAAAAAAAACGAGTGAATTGGGCTTTCTGAAAACATTGTACTAGTGATTCCAACACCTGCTTGTGAGCTCAATTTTATCATTTGCAGGAGACCTTGTAAGGAAGAGGAAACACAAATACAGGTGCACTACTCTTGTACAAATCACCTGGCAATAGAAAGACATTTCATAGATTATTGGTACCGTAGCCTTGAGAGGACATAATTAGTGGTGATAGAGAAATCTGCCCAGGCCTTTGTCCTAATTGGAAGTTCATCTCTTGGGTGAAGAAAGAATGTGAAGCCATCTTGTTGAATCAATTTGTTCAGCCTGGGGGGGGTCTTTATGAGTGCTTCCATTCAGCAAGTTCAGGCAAGATCTTACAAGATCCATTTCTGCTCTTTCTTGCACTTTGCTCTCCCTGCTGTAGTGCCCCTCTTAGCTAGTGAACAACACACATCCATTTGTTTGTCTTCTACTCTGGCATGTGGAGTGGCTTTTTTCATGACGGGTATCAGGGTCATTTTCACTTTCCTTCAGGAAGCCAAAGATGACAGAACCTCTTCTGTTCCTGACTTACTGTTGGCAAAGAATAATTCACTCCCATCTTGATGAGAATACAAATATTTATTAGAAACATCACAATCAGAGTTTAAAGTGGCTCTGGGCAGGGATGGCTACAGCCTGCATCTCTACAATCAATATGATTTTGTGCCATGAAAAAAAAAATCTATTTTTGTTCTCATTTCTTTTCCAATCTGCTGAAAAAAATTTTCAAGGGTTTTTTGTTTGTTTAAAGCAGAAGGTGCTTTCTGTGACAATTGTATTGGGTGCAGTGTGGAAGATGAGGTACATATGAATGCCCTGATTTTCATTGCATAGTTGCCTTTTCTTCCCTCGCTTTCCATAATTTCATGAAAAGAAAGAACAGTAATAGTTCTTTCTGGTGTTACCAACAAGCAAAAAGCTCAAAAACATAATCCACACAAATTATAAAAGGTTCTGAGTGCCCTAAGAATAAAGTAGAAAAATATAAATCCCTTTGTAGGAAATCAAGCTTTTAAGACGTTGTGAGGCAAAATATTGTTACAGCAAGGTACAGGTAGTCCTTAATGTTTCATTATTCATTTAATGACTGTTTGGAGTTACAGTGGTACTGTAAAAGTGACTTACATAGTCACATGATCATAATTAGGTGCTTGGCAATCAGCATGTATTTACAGCAGTTGCAGTATCCCGAGATCAAATGATCATCATTTGCAACCCAGTGGACTTCCAAGAAATAAACTCAATGAGTAAAGCCAGATTACCTCAACAATTGCATAATTCACTTAGCATTCACAGAGATTAACTTGGCAACCATAGCAAAAAAGTCATAAAATTGGGTAAGATTCACTTAATGACCACATCACTTAGCAATCTGAATCTGAAACTTAGCAGATTCAGATTTAATACTTTATTGGCCAAGCATGCTTAGACATGCAAAGAATTTGACTCCAGTACAGCTGCTCTCAGTATACTTGCAAGACAACAATAAATAGAATAATAACATAAACAAATAAAATTATGTGTTCAACAGTAAAGTGTGCATCCAAAGTATGCAGCCAGTAAAAAGGGAATACAATAAAGTGTAGAAGTGGAATAAGCATTGAGAAGAATGTATGCATCTTAGACAGTACTTCTGGGTTAATTTAGAGTTCTTTGCACTTTGTGTCCTGCAATATAGCGTAAGTCAGGTATTCAGCTGAATGATGGCACGGGGGAAAACACTGTCCCTGTGTCTGGTTATTTTGGTATGCCATACCCTATAGTGCCATCCAGAGGGAAGAGGTTCAAACAAATTATGTCCAAGGTGAGCAGGGTCTGCAGATATATTCTCTGCCCTTCTCTTGACCCTCTCAATATACAGGTCCTCCATGGAGGACAGGCTAGCTGCAGTTATTCTTTCTGCAGTCCTGACCGTAGGTTGGAGTCTGTACAGTACATGTTCTGTGTGGCTTGAACCAGGCAGTTTTAAATGTATGAAGGACAGACTCAGTGATTTCTCTGTAGAACTGTACAGGCAGTTCTTCAGGCAGGTTTAACTTCTTGAGTTGACATGGGAAATACATCTTGTGATGTGCCTTCTTAATAGCGGTATTAATATTAGCTGCCCATTTCAAGTCTTGGGAGATTATAGAGCCTAGAACCATGAAGGACTGTACTGCTGATACTGTGTTGTTGACAATGGTCTACGGAAAATATACATTTGGAGTGGTATTATTTCCCTGCTTCAGTGACACATCCCTCGCTTAAAATCCCATAAACAACAAAAATAACATTATGGAGATTTTGAACTATTATCTTTTGATTAATATCTCTCTGAATGATCTATTATAAAATTGTTCAAAGGAGCTTAATATTCTGAGCTGGATGAGTTCAAAGTGGGGAGAGAAGAAAACTTTTTAGGAAAGACTACATGTAGGTGGGGTTATGATACTATCCTTGATAACAGCAGTGATGAGTTGAGAAATTACGTGTATACTTTTTCCACTTCCATGATTTTGATATGGTCAAAATGTGAGGTGGAGTGAAGCAAGACTACAGTATTTATAACCTCTCCCTTTCCTTGTCATGTGATCACAGACATGATCACCAGAAGAGAAAACATCCTTGATTAACATCTCAGGTGATGTGGCTTAACCATGCCTACCTATAGATACACTTCGTAATTCTGATCAAACTTGTCTATCATGTCTCATCCCGAATTTACTGACCCTGGGAAAACTGGCTATTGTTTTTTGATGGCTTCTGTAGGATGCCTAAAGGATGGCTGAAGGTTTAATATGCTGCAAATTGTACAAATGCTCCTTATTTAATCAATTAATGGCCAACGTATTTAGCATAACTGAAGATAAACTCTGGTTATATGGAATTTTATAAAAAATATTTTTCCTTTTTTACTATCCCTGTACTCCTCAGGCCATTTTCTATCTCAAATGAAACTTGCAATTGATTACATGCCGTGTAGGATATGATCATATTAGATGTAAAGGATTTGTATTTGTGAATAAGGACTGTAAACAACAGAGACACTAAAAAGAGCACTTATTCCTTCACCAGATTAATTTCCTATGTATTGAATCAGACTTTGAGCAGTAGCTATTAGTGTATAAATATATATACAATAAGTTTTTTTGCCATTTTATTTTCATGACATAATTTGACAATTCAATTATTGGCATTAAATATTTTGAGATGGCTGATAGGCTACAAATGGAACAAAAAAGAAAAAAATGGTCACATCAGGTTAGAAATTATAAATTTGAAGCTTGGCACTCAGATCAGTCTCCTTCTGTTTCATTCAATGTCCACAGAATCATCCCTAACTTTCCAACCTCTTAATTTATTGGATTATAATGCCCAGAATTCCCAGTTAGGATGGATGAAGATGCAAGTCACAGAAAGCTGATATCTAAACAATCTTATTTAGCAAGTAGATGATAAGATAGCCACTGAGAAGCCTGAGAGTCAGAATGTGTAAGAGCGTCCTAGTCAACCATCTGGCTCTGACATTTTGCAGACCTCGCCCTGCTGTTAACTTTCTAATAATGTGGAAAAAGTTCTGAGCTGCTTTGTTAACAAGATAATTTTTCCTAGTTTTAACTTTATGAACTTTGGTAAGCTGATTTTTATTTTATTTTTAAAAAATGCCATTAAAAGATTAACGTAAAAAGCAATGTGGACATCTAAAGCCTTTTCAGTAACCATCAAGGCAAACAAGCATAATGTAAATATGTAACTTACAGCTCATACTCATTTTATTTTTTCCTCTGAAGTGAGTTTATGTGGCCCATACTGAGTTCAGTTCTTCTCCAATCCCTTGCTTTCTGAAATCTGTCTCTTCCACTGAAAATGGGTTTATGGGTGTAGGTATCAGACTAAGCATTAATAATCGACTTAACAATGAGTGTATGTATCAGACTAAGCATTAATAATCTACTTCAACACAAATAAGCATGATATATACAGAAAGTGTGGCACAAGTAAGGAGGGGAGTATGAGTGGCTGGTGCAGCTTGGTCACAGAGAGACTAGGGAGGGGTATGTGAGACTTGCAATCTTCCTTGCTGACTTCCCACTGATTTTCTCCCTGCAAATTACCCACAGGCAAAGTAGTGGAGAAGGCAGCTAGAAGTAGGAAATCTTTCCCAAGAAGTAGGAAATCTCTCCCACTCACATGCTTTTTTGCCTACTTCATTCTGTTTAAGTAAGAAAATATAACTGATAAAATGATGACACAATTTAAACAATGACACAATAGGTCATGAATTGTCTAGGAAATATTATAGGTATCATGCTATCTTTTAAGAGAAGGAAATGGCAAGCCACTCCATTATTCTTGCCAAGAAAAACCCCATTGACAGTAACAAAAGGTTCAAAAATATGACACCGGAAGATAAGCCGCTCAGATTGGAAAGTGTCCAAGAAGCTACTGGGGAAGAGTGGCGGGGCAATTACAAGTATCTCCAGAAAGAAATGATTGTTCATTGGAAGGATGTATACTGAAGCTGCAGCTTAAATAATTTAGCAACCTAATGCTAAGAGAGGACTCATTGGACAAGATGTGATGCTGGGAAAGATTGAAGGCAAAAGGAGAAGGGGATGGCAGAAAGTGAGATGGTTGGATAGCATTCCATAGATGCTATGGGAGTGGATCTGGGTAGACTCCAGGAGCAGTTAAGGACAGGGAGGCCTCGTGTGCTACAGGCCATGGGGTCATGAAGAGTCAGATATAACTGAAAGACTGAACAACAACAGATCTTTTAAGATTTAGACTTCCTTAATGAGGACCATTTGGAATATATCAATAGTTTATTTCTGGCTTATAGCAATTCTGGATACACTTTTTTCTGTAAAAAATAATCTGCTGAATTAAGTTGTACTGATAATAAGGAGAACATAGAAACTTAAAAGAAACATAGAACCTCCCTGAATCCATCATTCTCCATTAATATTATTTTTACTTAGATGGGTACAATATAAATAAGATGGGGTAAATAAAAAGGAACAGGATGAAGATGTGTTACAGAAGGAAGAGTAGAAAGAGAGAAATTTCCTTTTTATGCTTGTTATTTTTTGTTCAAGGTAAATGAGAATATCCAGTGGTAATATCTCAGTGTGCTAAAAGAAAGGATGATATCAGCCTCTGTCATTTAGGAAGCCCATCAGAAGCAATCAGGCAATACGATGATGTGACTAAAAGAGCTCCCTAATACATTCTTAATGCAATTTTCCCATCTTTACGTCTTAGATGAGATACAGTAATAGTTTGAAAGCAAATTATTTTACTTAGTATTTCCTGTAACCTCTTACATTGAAAAAGGTGGACCTTAGAAAGATGGCCTCAGAAGGAATTCTAACACTCTTTTCAGAGCTGAAACCTTATTAAGCATCAACTTTTCTTCTCGAGCAGCAACTGATTCTTACAGGATTACCTAACTCAGAATGTTTATTTATGAAATAGCATTTTATGAAGAGATATAAGAGATAAAGCATCAAAAGTTACTAAAAAGTCCTGAAATGTCATCTTGTGGGTATGTTTTTTTAAATAAATTTAGTCTTTTGACTGCATCTCAAGAAGGAGTCCTTAACAGTATACAGCCAGCAAAAATATGCTAATATTGGATCAGCAGCAATGGGTGTTTATTTGCTTCTAAGACAAATTCAAAGAGTTGCTTTTAAGCTTTCAAATAAATCAGGTATCCTGCCCCCAGTCTCACTTTAGATATCATTAAACTAACAAGAACACACAACAGAGTACTTTAAGAACTGGCTGCTCATTTAGGGAATTCTCTCTGAAGAGCTTTTCCTCTGGGATAGCTCTAAAGAGGTGGTTTCATCTAGCTCAGAGATAGAATTTATTTAACTGTTGCTTTTGGTTTGGTATAATTCAGATCAGTGACTGGATTGATGCTTGACATTTTGATGTCCTTTATGCAGAAGGGGGATTGGAGGTATTTTATTGATTGACCTTATGTTACATTATAACTTTTTTTTTTTACAATTGCAAAAGAAATCTGTGATTTTTTGCAAAAGTTATTTTGTCATAATACACATTTCTATAATTGTGCCTCTATAGGAAAGTTGTTGAGGCATGATAGCACAAGTGGTTTAGATGCTCGGCTTTTCAGCTAGATCAGCAGCCCGAATTCAAGACCCAATGCTGCCGTGCAACTGAGTGATCTCCTGTTGTTTTGCCTCAGCTCCTGCCAACCAAACAGTTCAAAAGCATGCAAATAGATAAATAGCTACTGCCTACTTCAGTGGCTAAGATAAGAGCATCCAAGTTCCTTTGGCATCTAGTTATGCCAGCCACATGATCACAGAAGCATCTTTGGATCAATGCTGGCTCTTCAGCTTGGAAATGGAGATGACCACTGCACATTAAAGTCGGTCACAACTGCTAGGGAAACTTTACCTTTTTATAAGAAAGTTGGGCTAAGGAAATAAACAGTTCAATGTACAATTTGAAAACATATAAGGCATATATATTATGTGTGTGTGTACTTGGGCTTGTTGGCCAGAAGGTCAACATCTTGACATTTCAAGACCCAAGTGCCACTACATAATAGGGTGAGCTCTTCTTAGCTGCTCCAGCTCCTGCCAAAATACTAGTTTGAAAGCATGTAAAAATGTAAGTAGATAAATAGCACCACCAATTTGGTGGGAAATAACAGTGTTCCAGGTACCTCACCATATAGTCATGCTGGCCACATGACCATGGAAGCATCTTAGGACAATGTTGGCTCTTGGGCTATGAAATGGAGATGAGCACTATCCCTAAAGTCAAACACGACTGGCAAGGGAAACATTTACCTTTTTTTTAAGGTATATATATTGTCACATAAATGAAATCAGTTAGGAAAAGATAAATTTTGTACATGCTAGAAATATTTACATGATGTCCTTCAGATATATTGGGATGGCAAATATCAGAATTCTTAGCCAGTATGAATAACTGATGTCACACAATCATGTCCTATATTTTCAGGACTTTTTTCTTTAAACAAATACTAATTGATTAGTTGGGAGAGAGGATATTTACAGGAGATGGTATTTGACATATATCTAAATTGAATATTATTTAGCCATTATAAATTATGCATATAATTGCAGAGATTTTACCAAGCTTGATTATTAGATTTGTATATTTTTTTAAACAGCATAACTAAAGACTAAGCCTCAAAAGTTCAGCTTTTTTATTTATACATATTGGCTGATTTTCTATTATTAGAAGAATTTGCAATCTGATTTCTGACCTGGCTTACCCAGCAAAAGACTCAGGATAATTCTTGAAGAAGAGAGGGTTTATTTGAAAAGCCAAGCAGCAAAATGGATGGTCACATTTTGAAGGTGAAGGTGATCACACATTAAAAAGGGTAATAGGGAAAACTGATCCTTTTTTTGCTGGTCTTGAGGATGTGCCTGTCAATGCATTCATCCCATGAAAATCAAGTGCTTCTGAAGGGAGGAAATGCAGGTTTTATACCCCATGGGGTATGGTAATCCTTTTGTCTTTTTGTGTATCCAGGTGTTAGACCTTTTAGTTGTGTGCTTGGGTCCAGGAGGGTTGTGTAATGTAGTTAAACAATTTCCATATTTTGAGGGGATTTGTGTTTGTCAGTATTTGCCAGTTTCCCTATAGAAGATACACTTAATCAGTTCTGTCTGATTTTTCAACAGACCAAAAGTTAAAAAAAAGAAAGATGTGAGATTGGAACTGGATATGGAGTGGATATTAAAGGGTGACATATGTGATATATTCTACCTTAATCAACAATCATGCTAATTACCTGTACATTAATACTAATTGATATCAATGAGTTCAGTAGACATTTATTGAATACCAACAACTGGGACAATAACTCCCAATCAAATAACCAAGAGATTCAGGCCCACTGGAGAAAGTGAATGAAAAGAGTATACAAACAAAATATACCCAGTTTTAGTTGTGTTTTCTAAAAATTAAAAGCCAGACTAGATATGGTACCAAATACATCACTGAATTACTGCAATTCTCTGCTAAAGTTGTTGCTGTGGACAGGGCAATTTTCATCAGCATTGAGAGGGTGTGTTCCTCTGCTTTTGGCCTGACAAAGTCACCCACAATGGTAGTTATTATCCCTTGGTAGTTAGCACTTCAAATGACACATTTCAAAGCAGATCCAATTGAGCCCTAAATCTACAATTGTTATCTGTTGTTTTACCTTCATGGATGACTTGTATAAAAATGAAAATTGAGATCCTCAACATTCTTTACAAGCAGTATTCCATAATATAAGTCAAACTGTACACTTAGGATCAAACATTTTGATTTTTGCTCTTTAATTTTAATCCCTTAATGCTAAGCCTGCCAGAAAAAAAAAAAGCATTTAAAACTCGACAGAAGAAATTACCGTTGAATAGATGTTCGTCACCAGTATTACGGGGCATTTTGTTTTTAATGTCCCTGCAGAGAAAATAATTGTTGGTTGTTAATTTTTTCATGATGCAGTAGTTCTACACTCAAACAACTTCCATGTGTATCACAAATACTACTCAATTTCATTCAGGAGAAAGACAAGGTCTAATTCTCTTTAACAGCAATAGCTAATTTACTGTAAAGAAAGCACTATATTCTTTAGTAACCTTAGATTACAGTCTTTTTGGATATATTCCCCTTCATTGTTTACTCATAAATAAAATTATAGGATAGGGATCTTTCTTTCTTTCTTTCTTTCTTTCTTTCTTTCTTTCTTTCTTTCTTTCTCTTTCTTTCTCTCTTTCTTTCTCTCTTTCTTTCTCTCTTTCTGTCGCTCTTATCCAATGCATTTTTAAATGTCCAAGCATCTGCAATTGTACTTTAACTGAGTGGATGTGAGACTTACACTGTGTAACACTCTAAAAGAAATTGTGCATTTTGTTACAAATTTCCTAAGTAAATTACTATATTGAGGGTTCCTCCAAAATATGGATAGATACTGCAATGTGCTTTAGATCTCTAAATGTTAACCTAATCTTCACAAATCTTCAAATACAGATACAGCTTAATCACAGATAGTGAAATGAGGTTAGTTCTACATGAAGAGCAGCTACGCCATCTAACAATGTTCTGGTAAATTGAATAGAGAATAGTTAGACATCATTACCTCTATTGACTATACATTGCTAATCTCTGAGAATATGTGAAGAACATATTCTTTCTTTGCCTTTACAAGAAAGACATCCACTAATCATTCTCAGTTTCTTTTTCCCACCTAACATCTTTGGGAGGACAGATGGTCATAATAGCTCAGTGAATCTGCTTTAGTTAAGACTTTGGACCTACATTACCTTTTTTAAATAGGAAAATGTGTTTCATGCTAAACTTCATGTGATATTTCCCAATTCTTGTGAATTTAATTCACAGTACATTAAAATTGTTTCCTGGTTAGTTACTTTAATTTATTATGTTTGAAGACCAGTACAGATAACCCTCAATATGGTGCCACAGACGGCAGTCTTAGTGAAGTGCTGTTTTGTTGGTTTGTTGTTTTGTTTTTGTTTTTTTGTTTTTGGTGTTTCTTGTTTCTTCAGCTTTCTGTAACTCTTTGAAGAATACATACACCATTCTGGACACTGAATGACTTCCTATGAGTATGTTTTCTCCTGTTTCTCCTACTTTTGAAGAAGAGATAAGAAGTTATGTGGACATTTTTGTTGGAGGAGCAGCAGTTCTCTATACCAGCTGGAGGAAGAGTAGAAGGGGGAAGTGTATGTGTGGCAGAAGGAGAAAAAAGGGAAAGGGAAGTGTGGTGGGACACCAGTAAGGCTGTGGAGGGGGGATTTTAAACACCTCTTCTATCCAATCATTTAACAAATCTCCAGTCACTAATTAACAAAATGCTGATTTTGCACACTGCAATATTTTACTTCACAGAAAACTGTGAAGTAAAGCTGGCTTGAGGTTGTTTTGAAAATAGCAATACAAATTCTGGGATTTCAGGTTCACAGAGCAGACTGGGAGACATCCAGGAAAAAGAGAGGAGGGGGCATTTACTTTTATACAAATAAAGGTTTGTGTAAAAATGTCACAGTGTTAAAGAAAATTTGCACCATGGACTTAGAGGCATTTTTTATCAACTGTAAATACATTTACTCTCCATGGGAGTTCCCTTCCTTATTTCTGGCTGGACTCTATCTACCTCCACAGGCTTCTGTTGGTAAGGACCGCGAACCTAGCCAACCTTACACTTCACACAGAACAAAAATATCCAGACTCTTTACCTGTTGTCTTAGGGGATTTTAACAGAGCAAATATCACCATGAACTGCCCAGATATAGACAGCATGTCAGCTGCCCCACTGAGAACAAGAATACACTGGATCATTGCTATGATCATTGCTAAAAGGTGCTTATTGCTTTGTCCCACATGTATCCCTCAGCCTCTCTGATCATTGCATGATCCACCTCATACAGCCAGAAACTTAAAACTACAAAGCCTGTAGTCAGAATAGCAAAGAGATGGTCTGAGGAGGCAAAGTTAGAGTTACAGGCCTGCTTTGATTGCTCACACTGGTCTGTCTTTGAACCTGCTTGGCAGACTTGGATGAATTTACTGATAAATTCATACATACATAAGCTTTTGTGAAGGCAAGCACATGCCTACTAAAAGCTTGCACACAAACAACAATAAACTCTGTTTTACAGTGACATTCAAGCAGCTCTGTCACCCTAAAGAAGAAGCCTACAGGAAAGGGATATGATCCTGTATAACCAGGCCAGAAATACACTGACTAGGGAGATCAGGGTAGCAAAAAGGAACTAGTTTGAAAAACTGAAAAATTAACTTTCAATCCTGCTTCTGTGTGGAGAAAACTACAGAACATAACTGTCTACAGGAGTCTATCACCCTCCTTTTCCTTTTGAAGAAAGCCATTAACTAGCAGATGACCTGAATCTGTTCTACTACAGGTGTGAGAAACAGTCACCATTACCTACTGCTAACTATCCACCTAAGACACACTAACAGCAGATATTTCCTGTACAATCACATCCATCCCTCCTGGGCCCTCACTCCTCCTGGGCCCCCACCCCTGGTGATAGTGGAAAACAATGTCCAAAGTCTCATTCAAAAACAAAACATCAGAAAAACACTAGGCCCAGATAGTGTGACCCCTTCCTGCTTGAAAACCTATGCTGCACAATTGGCCCCTATCTTCACATAGATTTTTAATAGATCACTACAGCTGTGCTACATCCCTTCTTGCTTTAAACATTCTACCATCATCAGCCTCCATCAGTGAGGTGAATTACTACAGAACTGTCACATAGACATCTGTAGTCATAAAGATATTTGAGAGGCGGGTGCTGGTCCATCTGCAAATCATCACAGATCTGCTGTTGGACCCTCTGCAGTTTGCCTGTAGGCAAATAGGTCAGTAGATGATGTTGTCAATACAACACTTATATCTGGATTATATCCTGCAACAACTTGACTCCTCAAGGATTATATCCTGCAACAACTTGACTCCTCAAGGACCTATGCAAAGGTCCTTTTTGTGGATTCAGCTCAGCTTTTAATATAATCATCCAGACATTCTTCACTATAAACTGAACTATCTCACCATGCCTGCCCATACTTATAAGTGGATAACCAGCTTCCTGACATAGGAAGTAGCAGGTGAGGCGACGGAAAATTCGATCAACTAGCACTGGCACTCCTTAGGGCTGTGCGCTCTCTCTGCTGCTCTTCCCCCCCTACACCAATGACTGCACCTCTTGGAACCCCTCTCTTACAGTTCTGACGTTTGTGGACTTCACAATTGGCATTGAACTCATTTGAGACAGTGATGAGTCTGTGTACAGTTGGGATGTTGAACAGCTGGCCCAGTGGCACAGTTGAAACAACTTGGAGCTGAATATGCTCAAAACTGTGAAGATGAGAATGGATTTTAAGAAGAGTCCTCCTGTTTCACCCCCTCTTATCATACTCAGTAAGATGGTATCAGAAGTACAGTCCTTCAAATTTCCGGGCTCTATAATAGCCAGACTTGAAATGTATGGCGAAGATTAGTACCATTATTAAAAAGGTTCAACAGAGGATATACTTTCTGAACCAGCTCAAGAAATTCAGCCTATGTCAAGAACTGCTAAGACACCTCTACAGAGGAATCATTGAGTCTGTTCTTTGTATATCCATAATTGTCTGGTTTGGTGCAGCAACCGTGCAAAACAGGTACAGACTCCAACAAACAGTCAGGCCTATAGAGAGAATAATTACAGCTGGCCTGCACTCCTTGGAGGATTTGTATATTGCATGGGTCAGGAAGAGGGCAGAGAAGATATCTGCAGGCCCCTCTTCCCTCTGGATGGTGCTGTAGGGTATTACATACCAAAATAACCAGACATAGGGACAGTTTTTTGCCTGTGCCATCATTCAGCAAAATACTTAATTCCTGTTATATGACAGGACATAGTGATTACTATAATGCTACATATATTCTAAATAAATACAGAAGTTCTGTTTGATGTCTATCAGTAAATTGTGGTTCTAATTGTACACTTTCCTGTACACTTTCCTGTATTTCCTTTTCTGCTGGCTGCACATTTTGGATATACACTTTACTGGTGAATACATAATTTTGTAAATATTTTATGTTATTATTCTATTTATTGTTGTTTTGCAAGTATGCTGAGAGCTGCTATACTAGAGTCAAATTCCTTTTATGTCTAATCATGCTTGGCCAATAAATTACAGTGGAACTTCAGATTGCAAGCACTTCGGTTCATGAGATTTTTGCAAGATGAGCAAAATTTTTCAATAAAATTTAATTCAGTTAACAAGTGACAACTCACAAGATGAGCACCACGTGATAAGCTCACGCAGGAAATCTTACACAGAGCCGATGGTTTTTCTCTCTCATTGCATAAAAAGAGTAAATTAAATGGAAGTTGTTCAATAGAAGGAACTCCTGAGACTCAGATTCCAGATTCTCCTTCCAGGCAATCCTCCCTCTTGTCTCTCTCATGCCAGCCGGGGCTCTTCTTAAAGCATAGGAAGATTGACCTTCAATCTTCCCTATCACTCACACACAAACCCTCATCACCTGGCATCATTCAGCCCATCTCCTCCTGCCCATCTCTTTTCCCCTCTTATAGCATGGAGGCAAGTTAAGACAAGAAACATTTCCAAACCGCCCAGGAAAGAACCCCAGAAAGGCATTGCCAAGGGAAGAGAGAAAAGGCCATTTTACCTCGAGCAACGGAGACAATGGATCCTCTGGATCCAATAGGGCTGCCCAGGCAGTGCTGGATGAGCAGCAGTTGATGGCCAGAATCTGCCTCGGAGCAGATCCGTAAGTGCTGGTTAATTTGTTTTATTTTTACTTTATATTGTGTATCGCAACAAAGTTTAAAAAACAGGCATCTGGACTGGATTTTTCTCAAGTCGAAGACATTTCGCCTTTAATCCAAA
>JANHZU010003986.1:0-11825 GCA_032468055.1 Acrochordus granulatus
GTCTGGCTCCTCTGATGAGACCTGTCCAGTATGGTTGAACCTCTGGCAGAGCTCTCATCTTCTTCAGAGCACAAAAGATCCCCAACCACAGCAAGGTGGTGCCTCACTGGGGGGACTGTCTTCTTAAGGTGCTATTTAAAATGCCAAAAAATAAAAATTTTCTGGAGAGGGGAAGTTCTTCAAAAATTCTACACTTTCTATCAAATATCTTTTGAAACTCAAATAACGTTTACATTTGTTGAGCAAATGCATTAATGCATTTTGTTTTAATATAAAACCTAATTTAATATACCAATTTCAGAGAAATTGTCTGTGTGTTATCCTTGATTGTCTGTCATATCTGAGAATACGTCATTGTGGTAGTTTATATCAAAATTTGGTGTTTTTCAGTCAAGGTGTGGTAATCAAGCTTTCATTTATTAATACCTGACAAACAATACTGTTTTTGCTTAATTTAAATGTCTTTTTTTCTCAAATGATGAACAGCCATTCTTTCTTATCTGCAGCCAAACAATCATGATAGCATGTGTAAGCCCCTCAGACCGAGATTTTATGGAAACGTTGAACACTTTAAAGTATGCAAACCGAGCAAGAAATATCAAGAATAAGGTGATGGTTAACCAGGACAGGGCTAGTCAACAGATCAATGCTTTGCGAAGTGAGATTACTCGATTGCAGTTGGAACTCATGGAATATAAAACGGTAATGTTTGTTGGGATCAGTTCCTTTTTTTTAAAGTAAATTTATTATGATTATTTTTGCTGTAATGTAATGTGAATATTATACTTTGAAACACTGCATTTGTCCTCCACCCCTCAAATGGTACAGTGAGTTGCCCAAAGACTGGCAGATAAATACGACATGTTTATCCAGTGCATGCAAATTTTGCCTTTGAATCCAAGGTAATCCTACATAATCTACATAATCCTAATTTATGTGTGTTCTTATCTGTTAAAAGGTCTGAGTTCAATGAAGGAAAGAAAGTTTACCTACATTCAGAACTAGCAGAAATAAAAATAAAGGTAGTCCTTGTTTAACAACTGCCTTGTTCAGCAACCATTTGCCTTTATGACAGTGATGAAAACTTTATGTCCGCAGGTCTGTAAACCAAAGGAAAGGTGAAGTCACACAGTGGCCACTTCGCTTAACACCCAAGTTGCCAGTCCCATTTATGGTGGCTGGGCAATTCTAGGATTTAAAGTCTATACATCTTAAAATTGCCAAGGCTGAAAAAATAGTAGGAAATATTGAAAGTCAGACAGTACTTTTAAGATTCACTTGACTATAATTTGATTTTTTAAATATGTCCAGTCAAAGACAGTAGCACTTGTGGAGTCCTTAGTATGCTCTGAGCAAACAAACAACCAACTCAGAGAACTCTAAGGACTCCACTTTTCATCGCCATTTGTGACCTTCTCTGCTGGCTTCCCACAAAGTCAATAGGGATGATAGTGGGGACATTTGCAATTTGCTTCCACTGTTTTTTCAAGCAGCTGTGCTATGGAGTGCAAAGTCCCAGGAGTGCACATTCATGCCATAGCATCCCCTCCTCCACCCAACTGCACTTGCACAGCACCACAGCATCCTCTTTCAAGACTGCATGTACTTACCACAGAATCCTGCTACTTCATTTCATAGTACTTGCCCATCCACTGGCCTGCTTGTAAGCCACGTGGGACTTGTGACTTCCTGCTAGCTTTCCCATTGACTTTGCTTGTCAGAAGTTGGCAGGAAGTCCAAGTTGTCGTTATGTGAGGTCTTCATTTCATGATCCATGATCCTCCCTTAATGACAGAAATGGGACTACAAGGACTGCCATTGCTAAACAATGCGGTCATACGATGTCATGCTTTATGACCACATTGTTTAGTGATGGAAATAATGGTCCCAATTACTGTTGTTAAGTGAGGTCTGTCTGCATCGTATCATGTAAGAGTACTTGAGCATATCTGAAACATATTTTAATATATCTGTGCATATATTTCTCTGCATTCCAGAGAAACCATAATTTGGTGTTCAGAACCAGCTAAAATGCTACATTGATAGTTTTCCTGTTTTTCAGAGGAGATTTTGTTAAGATTAGCCCTTGGAAAATTTGAAGAAAATATACATTTTTTTTAGGGTAAAAGGATTATTGATGAGGAAGGTGTGGAAAGTATTAATGACATGTTTCATGAAAATGCCATGCTGCAAACAGAAAACAATAACCTGCGAGTCAGGATAAAGGCAATGCAAGAGACAATAGATGCTCTGAGAGCTCGAATCACACAGCTTGCAAGTGATCAGGCCAATCAGATCCTTTCTAGAGCAGGTAATGTGTACTTTTATGACTTAAATTGCTATATGAATTAAAATCTGTAAGGTGTACTAGTTGTTTGCTAGAAAAAGAAAAAATAAAGATTAGTTTTCTATGCAGTTAGCAATTATGTGAATGATGTTTTTAAAGTACAGCAAGTCCCAAACATACAAACAAGTTTGGTTCTGAGAGTGCCTTCTTAAATTCAATTTGTTTGTAAGTCCAACAAAGGTAGCTTGAATTCTAGACCAAGTGCTTACTTGCTCCAGCTCAGCAGTGTTCTGTGCATGTTAGAGTGTAGTGCCAGCCTCATGGCTATGCATTGTTGCATGTATGCATCCTCTGGGGGTGGTTGTGATTTTGTGTTTTTTGCTGAGCAAGTGGTATGGACGTTTGGGGTGCTCAGCTCTCAGCTGGGGGTTGGCAACTAGAGTTCAAGACTGGGCACTACTGCATGGCAGGATGGACTCCCATTGCTTGCTCTTGCTTCTGCTAGCCTAGCAGTTTGGGGCATGTAGAGTGCCCCAAACATGCAAGTGCAGTGGATGGGTGGGTGCCACCTTGCTGGGAGGGGAGTGGCATCTGTGCACTACGATGTGTGGTCATGTTGGCCACATGACCACAGAAGCGTCTTAGGATGAAAGCTGTCTCTTTAGCTAAGAAACGGAGACGCTTGGGCTCTGTCGCCTTCCCACTGGGGTGGTGCCTATTTATCTACTGTGCTTGCACTTTTGTGTGCTTTCGAACTGCTAGGTTGTCAGGGACTGGAGCATGTCCATGTGCACTCCACTGTGCAAGTTTGGCAAGTGGCCAAGATGCCAGGCCACTGGCTGGAAGGTTGACAATCCAAGCCTGAGACCAAGCGCTGCTGTGTGGTGGGGTGAGCCCCTGTCATCCACTCCAGCCTCTGACAACCCAGCATCCCATCTGCCTGTGCTACTCACACAGTAAAGCACACAAAAATCATAACCACCCTTAGAGGATGCATGCACACAACAATAGATCGCCACGTGGCCAGCACAAGTACACGCTGAGACACACAGAATACTGCTGAGCTGGAACAAGTAATGGCATGCATGTGACAATATATTTACATGATTGGGCATGCAGATGCACATTCACATCTTCAAAAGTTTGCAACTTGAAGTTTGTATGTAGGGGACTTAAATAGCTAACATGGGAGGGATAACTAAAACTAGGATTCTGGGGAAGATGGATGGTATATTTGTTCTTTACTCCATAAGGGCTCTTGACATTGGAATGAAAGCTCCTTTTTGGGCCTGTGTAACTTTTCTTTTCAGTGTAAATAGCAGGTGTGATAGTCTAGATCAGTCTTTTCTCAACCTTGGTCACTTTAAGAGAGGTGGATTTCACTTCCCAGAACTCCTCAGTGGCCAAGTTGCGAAACACACATCTAGATTTGAATAATGCCTTTCTGCTCCGGCCACAAAACTACACAGGCTATTGTTGAGAAGAAATCATATTCATTGATTATTAATTTCTTGTGTATGTCAATATATTGTTGACCAAAATTTTATCCATGATGATCATTTCATGAATCTCTGTTCATGAATTATTTCCTAATTGTGGGAATATTATTTCACATTGTTACAAAAGGCTTGCAGTTTCTGGTGCTCTTATTATGATTGATGATTCCTATCTTAGTTGGGTTAATAGGGTCCATATTATAATTGCTGTAAGGTAGTCTTTAAGTCATTTGCACCTGTTTTAGATAATCATGTGTTTATGAGATTTAATTGATTTACAAATTCAGATCCAAAAAGTAGTTACTGATACTTTGTTCAAATCTGGAAGGTAGTAGAGAAAGTGCAAAATTTATAACTGAGAGCATTGCTGCCTAATCTTGTCTATAACAAATTAGATACTTGGAAGATATCTGCTTTTTTAAATTAAAAATGAGTAGTATCTGCCTTAGCTTTCAGAATTTCCTGGATTCATTATTTCAGCACTCCATAATAATGAAAAGAGAGGCACTCTTTCCTAATCAACATCTTCCAGATATATAGACTTCCACACCCAAAATTCTTAGCAATTGCCATGCTTGATGGGGAATTCTGGGAATAGAAGTTCACTTATCTCATCACACAGGTTGAGCAGGGCTGCTACAGGTACATAATTACAGCATGGCACCTTTCAGGTTTTCTGTCATATAATTTAACTGGAACATTCAATGACTAAAAACTCTTAGATAAAGACAAGTCTGAGGCATTCTTTAATGTGTGATCTTCTGTGCTTGGTTTCACAACAGATAGCACTAGTATGCTTTATTTTTTTTCATGAAGTAAAGTTACTTACACCTTACAAAGCATTTAGACAAATCAGAACTTTTTTTGATATATTTAACAAATTCATTCTTTTACACATTCAGTAACTTGTACTGTATTATTAAAATTCTTAAGTTTTTAGCATTTAATTTCCCTTTTGCCGTTTTAAATAGATTAATATAATACATTAATTTTTAACATGGGGTGCATCTTTTTTTTGTCCATATTGAGTCACAGACCTGTATTATGTACATATAGATACCTTAACTCTGCATGGCAGAATCTGACAATAAATGCAGTGTTTATGAATCAGGCAACTATCAAAAATGCACATTTCATACTTAACCCCGTTTTTTAATTTGAAAGTATTAAGTTTAAAATTTCTTATAACTGAGTATTATCCAGTTATTCTTGGATTAAATGATAAATCTGTTCAATAGCTTTTCCAATATGTCTGTGTACAGGGACAGGTACAAAACGCATTTTCATATAGTATCTCAGATATTTAATCTGTATTGTCACGAAACCTTCAGACTTACTTAAATGTTTTGCTATCCTTGTGTAAGTCCATTAAATTTAAAAACCATGTAATCTGTGTCCATCTAATACCCAACCTAGAGTCTTGTTTTTCTTCCTACAGGAGAGGGTAATGAAGAAATCAGTAATATGATTCACAATTACATCAAGGAAATTGAGGATCTCAGGTAATATTCAAATATTGTTATAATTTTGGCTTGATTATATATTCTTAGAATATGAATGATTGTAGCTGAATTTTTATTTTTGAGAAAATATCTTCGATGATTCCAGATACTGGCTGACAGGTTCCAAAATTCACAGCCAACATGGCTTCTTTCACATCTAGAGGACATGAAGTTGGGAAAAATTATTATTTACTCATGAGACAACACTCTCCAAATTTAGCATCATATCAAACACAGACAAATTGTGGCAGTGTCAACTATAGCTTATGAAATAACCACAGGGTGACTGATCATACATGTAGTATATATTATAACATGAAGTTGCGGTTGATTGAAAATAGTTTTCCATCTCCTCCATCTAACTATTCTAAAGTCAGATAAACAGATGAATTATAATAGTTCTCACAACTCTCTAAGTCATTGCTTGTTTTAACCTTCCTTTATAAGACCAGCACATTAATCATGGTTTTGACATTTCTGACATAATTCTTTCTTAGAATTTTGAAGAAACTACTGTATTCTTGTTTGTTTTATGTTTGACATTTTCTGCTGCTGCTTTCTTTTCTATATACTTTTTTTTCCTCAAGAGCTAAACTAGTGGAAAGTGAAGCAGTGAATGAAAACCTTCGTCGCAACTTGTCAAGAGCTTCAACAAGGTCAACATACTTTGGAGGACCCTCAGCATTTTCTGCCTCAATGTTTCCCTCTGATAAGGAAACAATTGAAATATTGGATCTAGCTAAAAAAGACTTAGAAAAACTGAAGAAAAAGGAGAAGAAGAAGAAAAAGAGGTAGCAGTTAAACTGTACATTTTTAGAGTGCTATGTGAAGTAGAAAATTGAAATCTTTCATTGGCCAGTTCAGTTCAGATACTTTATTGGCCAAGCGTGGTTAGACACACAAGGAATTTGACTCTGGTACAGCAGCTCTCAGTATATTTGCAAGACAGCAGTATATAATATAAATAAACAAAGTTATGTATTCAATAGTAAAGTGTGCATCCAAAATATGCAGCCAGTAGAAAAGGAATATACTAAAGTATAGAATTAGTACCATGATCTACTGATGGTGTATCTATATACACACCTTAGGCAGTACTTTACGGTTAATTTAGACTTCTTTGCACTTTGTGTCCTGCCATATAGCTTGAGTCAGGTATTCAGCTGAATGATGGCACAGGGGAGTAATTATCCCTGTGTCTGGTTCTTTTGGTATGCAATACCCTATAGTGCCATCCAGAGAGTAGAATTTCTGTTCAAACAAGTTGTGTTCAAGGTGAGAGGAGTCTGCAGATATCTTCTCCGCCTTTTTCTTGATCCACTCAATATACATGTCCACCACGGAGGGCATTTGAATATATGAATCCTGCCACCCATCTTGCAAACAAGCAAGGGCTTTACTTTATGTTTAGAAATACAGTGAGTCTTGTGGATATTTCTTATTGATGAGACAATAGTGAATAACATTCTTGAAGCTACATTTAAATCAGAGCAACTTTTTTGAATTTAAGTTTGAAGGTAAAATACATAACACTGCCTAGGTTTAATTTTTCTGATGTTAGGCTAAAGTACGATTACCTAGTTTGTGGTGAAATGCATCTTGGGAATCCATCCAGAGAAGCTAATTTATGGTTCAGTCTTGTGAATCCAGGCATTTGGGCTTATTCAGTTAATAGTCATTAAGTACATCATAGAGTTATGTGTCCTGCAACCACAGTTGTAATTTATATGATAGATCGACAAGATGATTTTGGAAGTTATTAGAGTTTCCTTTTATACTGGGAGTGGCAGAATTTGATTTTTTCTTATTTGGCTTATTCCTGTCTTGATGTATCACTTCATTTCATATTTTATGTTTGCATTATTTTTCCATTCCATTCCATAATATGTTAAAAACAAAGAATCTTATATTGAACTAATATATAATCAAGAATCCAAGATGGATTATTTATTTTTGAAATTTATTTTTCGTTTTTCAAACCACCCATCTCCCTTAGAGAGGGATCCAGGAAGTATACAATAAAACATTAAAATATAAAACAATATAAAAGTTAAAAATTTAGAAATTTAAATTTAACCCCTGTTCATCAAGAGAATGTATTTTTTTTCTACAAATCGAGAGCTATGCTTAGATTTTCAATTATGCTTTAAGGAGCTGCTTTTCCAAAAATGGGCCTAAGGTAAACACTGAACTTGATTTCATTTTATTTATATTCATAGTTAATTAAAGATGACCAGAACTTCCTCTGGTTCTCAGGATTCGATAGAAGCTCAACACAAAACACTATTCAGATTTTTCCCCTTTTATTCAAACAATCAGACATGAAAAATAAATGTTTGCTGAGCGTTTAGTTTTGATTTCCCATCTATATTCTTTAACAAGTATTAATACAGTTATCTATAGAAATGCTAAGGACTGTCACCACCTTTTCTCCATTTTAAATCACACAGAATAATGAAATGTTTTGCTGATTAATATTTTGTAGCCTGTTTTTTACCCAGATGTATACATGCTGCGATGTTATCTTCATGCATATGTGCATTGCTCTTTATCTAAATTCTATCTATTTCCTAATTTAGAGCTTGCATGGCATTTTCCCTTCTGTTATTCAGGCTGATGGGTGGCTTATCTCTAGGTGGAGAAAACCTTTAATTTTTTCATTCCCTGGGGAATCATCTGCACAGTGTAACTATATCCTATGATACTCTGAATTTTCAGAACACTTCTCTTGGCCATACCCCCAAATTCCTCAGCATTCACCTCCAGATTTGCATTCATACTGACAAACTTTCAGAAGGGTAAACAATGTCCAATCCAACTCAGTTTTATCAGCTCACACTGTTATTCATTAAAACCATAAGTCTTTGGTAACTAGAGCTGTCTCGAGCAATATTTGATTCCAACCATTACAACTCTGTTCTAGCTCTTTTCCAGTTCCCATTCCCGTAGTTCCTCTGGTAATTTAAGACTCTACCTCCAGTACCATCTCAGCACCTGCCACAATCCCTTTTTTTCTCCTATTGGGAAACACTTCCTGGGAAAAAATAAACTGTGCTCTACTTCCAACTTTTCCTTATGATCAAAATTAGTATTTGTTTGGGATTTTGCGTGGATATGCAGATAGCCAGAAGGATGCCATAGTTGAATACAGCTATTATAATAACTTCATGAGATTACCATCCAGCACTGTTGTCTAAAACCAACTGTTCCCAAAACATATTTTCTTCCACCCAACTATACATTTTGGCTGTTCTGAGGCATATCTGGAATTTTCTGGAATGTTTAGTTTTGTACAACCCTACTGTCCAATTTTATGTTTAGTACTTCCAATTTTGATAACAATTTTCAGAGAACTTTCAGGGATTCACCAAAGACTTCCAAGGGCATAAGGTGCTTTAGGTCCTCATTTACATTTTCTCTATTCTTATATATAGATGCTCATCCTTTCTTTTCCAGTAAAAGTAATTAACTCTGATTCTCTTCCATTCAATCATGTCGGATTGTGTTTGATTCTTAAGTTGGTACAGTTTTCTTGGCAAGGTTTTTCAGAAGTGATTTGCTTTTGCTTCCTTCCTAGGGCTGAGAGAAAGTGACTAGCTGGCTTTGTGCCTAAGGTGATAACTAGAACTCACAGTCTCCCAGTTTCTAGCCTGATGCCTTAGACATCACATCAAACTGGCTTTCTCATAGCATTTTAGGATCAGCCAAAGTGGATTAGTTGCTGTTACCTACTAAAGGCCTCTATTTATTTGTTTATTTTGCCATAAATAAAGCAAGGCTTTTATGTTTCTTCAGTAAACAATTATATATTAAAAATATATGAGATTTATGGATTTGATAAGATACTTCAAAAATAGCCACATCCCTTTATTTGGATAAATTAAATAATAAAATGTATTATATATTTCATTAACATCTTCATCTCTGTCCACAGTATTAAAGCCATATTTCAGCATAAATCATATTTTGCATCTATTTCTAAGCATTTCTCATTAAATATATATATGTCTTTTCTCTCTTTTTTTTCTTCTAAATTTTTTCTTTCTAATTAGGAATAATTGACATTTTTAAATATGTTGTTTTTCATTTAGGGGAATTGATTTTCATTCATTTAATTTTCTGAAGACTTTCTCCTAGATAATACTTTTTTTTCTTTTATACTAATATAATGAATTATCATTAAGCATTTCTGCAAGGAGCCAAAAGTAACATTGCATTCAGAAAGCATTAAAAACAAATGTCAAAAGAACTCACAGCTTTTCTCTTAAAACCTTTCGTCTATAAATACATTATAGGGTTGTTTTGTACTGCTAAAAATGGTAAATCATGATTTAGTGGTATGTCCAAACAGCCTGATTTTAAAAAAGGATTAAAAAAAACCAAACTCAAGAACATGTTAAAATTATTTGTTCACCTGTGGAAAACAGGTGCTTAGGAAGACTAAGAACAGGAGAGAAATGAATTCATCTTCTTAATTTACGTTTCCAATCTGGTTCTCAGAAAATGAGTACATTTGGATTTTTTACTTTGAAAAAAAAATCTACAAACATATGTGGAAAAGCTGTAATTAATTTAACCTTGAAAAAGATAAAAAATGACTGATCTGAATTTGATAGGTTTATCCTTCCACAGCAGAGACAGCACCCTTAGGAAGTTTTGCTGCTCCTTTTCATTGCAGCGTTAGATGTGTGGGCAATCTTCCCAGGATGGATGTTGAAGTGCAAATGTATTGAAGTGCAATTCTCATTACCCCCAGCATGGCTACAGTTTTTTTCTAATGAATGAATTACCTTTTTTTACTATTTGTGGGTTTTTATCATTTTTTTAAAAAGAATACTTTGAAATCCATGAGCTCATATGTCATTTTTTTTACCTTCTTGTTGCTCTTGCTTTCACTGTCTGGTTTGTCCTTCATTGGCTTGGTCTTCCAATACTGTGCCTCGGGCTTTTGAAGGCTGCAGAAACTTGAGGAAAGCAGTCAAGAAGAACGAAGGTTGGAATGTTTCCCAGGTTTTTGATTAAGCTGTAATTTGAAAACTAATGATTGGGTCACATATAAACACATATTTTACATAAATCTAGCAAAAGTGTTTCATCATGTGATTATGTTTGGTGGACTAATCCCTTATTATTAAATTACTATAAAAAATAGAGCAAAGATCTGGGATTGAAAATAACCAGAGCAGTTTAAAGGAGGCTGGGTGTAAACTAAAACCCATTTCAAGGTTATAGTTTTGGCAAATTATAAACATAATGCTGTAATAGCAATGGGACTATCTTTAACAGATTTTTTTCTTGAGCATTTACCACAAATGATTCCTGAACCTAAAATCAATTTTTAAAAATGAGTACTCATTCATAAATGTTAACTTTCTAAGCAAATAGTCATTTTCGGTCTGATCTAGATTACTCTAGAGTTTTAATCTACTTGAGAAGTTCACTTTCTATACCACAACATAGAACAGTGTTGGTTTGGATCCAGAATATAATAAGTTCAGCTTGTCACATGACAGGATGTGACTTCTCCCTTATTGTGGCTCCCTGTTTTCTTATCAATCTGCTTGTAAGGACAAGAGATTCTATAGATGATCATGGGAATTGGATTGTAGGATGAAAGTACCTTCAGATCACAAGTCATCAATTTTTGCCCTTATCCATGATTTGTGCTTATTTTCTGTTAATTCTGTAATAAACTGGAAACCTAGGAAGAAATCCTAAAAAGAGCAACTTCAGTGTTATGTCAGTTTTCTTCTGTTGTACCTTATAAAACAGCAGAGATCAGTTGATACTTCCTGTGTTTTGAAGCCAGAAACTTGTGGCAGTGGTAATTAATTTTTGCCAGTTACATAGGCATAAAAGCATAAAAAAGAGAAAGGGGGAAAACAGAGTCAAGAAGCATGGGTTACATTTTTTTACTGGTTGAGAAGATTTCATCTTCCAAATTAGCATATTGGAAATTCTATACATACAAATTTTTGTTTCATAAAGTTTCAGCTATTGGATTATTATCAGTGTGCTTCTAGATAGAACTCATTTAAGATACCATGACCTGTGTTTTCTTAACTGGTGATATAGTCGGAACCCCCAACCCCCACAGTAACAAATGCTGTATTATTTAGACTACAATAAAATAATGTACAGTGGTACCTTACAAGACAAGTAACTCACAAGATGAAAAAAAAAATTAATAAAATTTATTCTGCTAGACAAGCTGCGACTCACAAGACAAGCAAACTTTGCGTGATAAGTTACATATCAGTCAGCGCACTCTGTATTTCCCATTCAGGAAATGTCATGTGGCTTAGCCACACATTTTGCTGACACTACCGTGTGGCTTACTCTACTGCCATGCAGGCAGCAAACACGTGTGCAAACAAAATAAAGCAGAAATTATCCTTGTCCTTGCCCAAAATAAAGCAGAAATTCCCCCTTGTCACTTCTCTCCTCATAGTACAGAGGCAAGAAACATTTCCAAACTGCCCACAAAAGACACCTGGAAAGATGTTGCTGAGGGAAAAGGCAGTTTTGCCTCAACAGCGG
>JANHZU010003986.1:81784-92685 GCA_032468055.1 Acrochordus granulatus
GGACTCATTAGAAAAGACTGTGATGCTGGGAAGGATTGAAGGGAAGAGGAGAAGGGGACGGCAGAGGATGAGATGGGATAGATAGCATAGTCAGTGTGATGGGTGTGAGCTTGGGAAGACTCCGGGAGGCGGTGCAAGACATGGGGGCCTGGCGTAATGCAGTCCATGGGGTCGTGAAGAGTCGGACACAACTGCGCGACTGAACAACAACAACAAATATCAGTTTCAGTACAGTGAAATCAGATGGTTACTCATTTCATTTGATTCATTCAAGAGTTTCAGTCGGATAGAAAATGCTCCTGTTATTGTGGAGGAAAGGTGCATCTCTGTTATAGCATTAACCATTTCTCTCAAGAAATGGTTGTCGGCATGCACTGTTGGATCCCTCAGAATCAGTGATGGATGGAAACCATTTTCTGAACTGTGAAACTATTAACAAGGAATGTTCTGTGAAGTAAACTTCTAATTCAAGGCAGCTCACCCTTTCTATGATTGCTTTTCTATAAATACAAAATAAAGAGAAGCTCAATCATAAAAATTTTCAGCATGAAATTGAAGAGTCTGAATTCAGTACCCTCTTGGTCCTTATGCGGTAAGGCAGTGCCTCCTATGATACTTCTGAGGACAAACATAATCAAGATCTTAATATATCTTTGCACACTGCTATGCTCATGTTTAACTCCTTCTTTAGCTATTTGCTATGTAGCAGTTTCCCAAAGGATGTTCTTATCCCATTGTCCTGCTTGTAGCTTTGCTCCTTCCACACTCCCATTCAGTTTTACCTTTTGAGTTGAAATGAAGAGGTTGCATCCCTCTTGTGTTGCTTGCATTGTTTTACGAAATTTTGGCTAAAATGTTCTTAGTTTAAACAGTTGAACCCCACTGTGAAATGCTTTCCATGAAAAATGTGCTAAAATTGTACAGATAAATAATTTAGAGTGCTCAACAGGTGGCCTTTCATGTTCTCACAAAAACGTTTTGTGTGTGTATTTGTTTGGAACTGATGTTGGAGGCTTCAGGAATAAGAAGAAGCCCACAGATAGTTGTCCTAGCCCCTCTGCTCAGATACGCTTGCCAGTTCAGTGGTGAAGGTGTCGTTTATGAGCAGATAAAGCAATAACAATGAGCAAGTCAAGAGGTTTTCTGTTTCGTTTTAATGGGGCACCTTCACCAGTTAACACCCACCCCATGCAGATTCCAAAAATATTTCTTGAACAAAACTCTGAACCCTGCAATGTTCATCTCTTGCATCTCACCATCTTTGGTTTATGTTCTACTGTTCTATCAGGAGTTGGACAAGTTGCATTTATCTAACTGTTGTCCTTTTACTGTCAGTGACAGCCTTCACTCAAAGGTTTTCCTCTCTTCCCGCACCTTGGGCTTTGTGTTTCTTCCTTGCTACCTGTACGCTTGGAATTGCTTTCTAAAGCACCGATGATGCCAGCCTTTAATCCTCTCCCCCCACCTTCTCTATCACACTTTTAGAACAGTTATCTACTTCCCATACCAAAGTCATGCCGCTGTAGAAGGCAACCATAAGCTACACCGAAGATGGCAATAGATAGCATGTCTACTTTTCCCGTGGCATGTCAGAACATTTCAGTCACTTTCTGTCTGGTGTGCAAGCCTGTTTCTTTTCTGAGAATCCCGTAATCCAGCTACAACGGGGAGAGCAGAAGAAAATGGAATCATCTTGAAGACGGTGAGTTTTCTTGTTTGTGTTTTCCATTAATTTTCTTCCTGGTAGTAAAATACAGCACTGATTTTCTTTGTGCTTGACATTGGGCACATCAATGAAATCCAACCGCTGCCCACTCAAACAACGTATTTGCCTCAAGTTAAATGAATTCTGTGCTGATAAGCGGCGTGAACTCCAACTGTGAAAGGAAGATGAATACATTGTAACTGAGTAATTTGGAGGGGAATAACCACCCACTTAATTTATTCAGTGGTTGATTTTTTAAGGAGGTCCCTAATAGTAAATTATTCCTATCAAGAGAACTGCGAGTTCCATCTGTGGCAGAACCTTTGTTAAATCCCCGTTTTTTATCTTCTCATAAGAACCACTTTAGTAAGCTACCTTTGCCATGCAAAACTCCTGTGTTTATTTTAACCACTTTCCTTGTCTGTAGGAAACAAAGCCAGTTAGTCTCAGTGCTAAGGGAGTTTAGGTACCCTCCACCATACATTTCTGCTTTCTCTTTATTTCCCATGTCTACTGAAGAAACCACATTCCTCCCATTTTTCTGATCTCTCCTTAGAAGAATGGCTGAAAGAAAATCTTTCTCCAAGCACACCTTTCAGCTCAGTTTTCTCCAACACACCTGCACACACACACACACATTAACCTTCAGTCTTCTATCTGAAACCCATTTCACACAACCTTAGGCCATTCTTGATTTGTGTATGCGGTTAAGTTATGCACTCTTGGATGGAGCACTTTGTTTTGTCTAAGCTTCAACTAAATGCCCCTTTGAAGTAAAGCCAAGAAAAGCATCCTTTTTATTGGCCAAAGTAGGGGAGCATTGTGGAGAATAACAAGAGGGTTTTACCCATGCACAGAAGTCATTATTAGCAAAACATGTAGAAAGATGCACTTTTTAAACTTTAAAAGCAGTACTTCAGAGAATTAGACAGATTCTAATATTGCACACATTATTTTAAGAAGTTTTGTGATTCCTGCTTTACATTATCAAACTTTGAGGGGGAGCACTTAAGAATGTTATCAGGGTAACAATAGCAATAATACAATGTAATATTGTGTAATACTTTTGAAATGCAATTGTACTTGGATCAGATTCCTATCTGATGGCCAGATAAGCAATACATAAAAAATAACAAGATAAGAACCTTGAAGAAAACTCAACCAAGCCTTCAACATGGCTATGGAACTTGAGTATCTAATTTTAAGACCTTTAAACATATTTTTTTTCCCAAAATCACCGTTTTTCTTCCAATAATATCAGAACATATTCCTGCTGGAGTATTATATTGTTTTGGATTCCATACAACAGTCAAGTGAGGTTCTAAATATGTTTCTCTGAGAGCACTGCTACTAATAATAATTTACCACATTCATTCAAGTTCTAATCAATCAAAATCAAAATAATTCTAATCCTGTGAAATGAAATCTCCAACCTCATTTGTGGTTTGTTGAACTGTTTGCCAATGCTATCGTCCAGGAAACAGTCCATAACGAGACAAGTAGAAAGATTTGGTAGTGTTCTATAAAGGTGAAAACTTCCCCCGGCGGTTGTGGCCGACTCTAGGGGCTAGTGCTCATCTCCCCTTCATAGCCAGCGTTGTCCAAAGATGCTTCCGTGGTCATGTGGCCACCATGACTATATGCCAAGGTGCATGGACACTTTTACCTTCCCACCAAAGATGATTCCGATTTATCGACTTGCATTTTTATGTGCTTTTGACCTGCTAGGGTGGCAGGAGCTGGGGCAGGAACGGGGGTTACCCTGTTATGCGGCGCTGCTTGGGTCTCGAACTGCTGGATGGATGACCTTCCGGACGACAACCCCAGCATCTTAACCGCTCAGACACCATGCCCCCTCCGTGTACTATAACGAGGTTGAAAATAATTGAAATATTTTCTGATGTGTAAAGAAGCCTTAAATAAACAGTGTGCTAAGTTATATTTGCTGTTGCTATGTAGGTTTCTGTATTCAAAAGTGGAAGCAAAACAATAAATGAAAATTACATTTAGCCATTTCCTTTTAGTATTTTGGATGCATGCCAGTTTATATTATGTCTCTCTGTTTATACGTGCATGGAGAATAATTCAGATATCACAACGTCCTCTTGCTAAATTCCAGTGCACATTTTAACTAAAAAATAATGATTCAGAATCATTAAGATTGCTATTATTTTGATAGCTGTTAAAAAAGTAAAATTAATTAGACAACTATGACTATTGAGAGAAAGGCAGTACAGTATGATGTGACCAGAATGAACATTAAATTTTCCTGAATCTTCTTGATATTGGTTTGGTTTGAAAAGTAACCTGAATTCAAAAATTGTGGTATAGCGCACCGGGGGTTGGGGCAACTTTCAACTTCCTACAGCTTCCCATTGACTTTGCATGTGGGAAGTTGGCAGAAAGTGTCAGAGATCACAGTCCTGTGACGATGGGGACACTGCAACAGCCAGAATTTTGCAAATAAAAGTGGTGTGGAGATCATGGAAATTTCAGTTCCACAGGAGTAAGGGGGCCCAGACTTTTTTACGCATCCTTTAAGTTCGAAGATTTGAGGGACCTTGATTCAAAGATTGCCCAGTATAATGCATAATTTGGGCTAACTTGAGAATTTTAGACAGACAGGAGAATTTTGGTGGTCTTGATGACATTTGGGAGAAATCAGCATCTAAAATTCCATGGGGCAGTCTAAGGATGGAGGTCCTTTAGTCTTATTTATTTATTTATTAAATTTATATTTATGTATTTATCAATCGTATTTCTATGCCGCCAATTTCCAAAGACTCTTGGCAGCTTACACAGGTTAGTGATTGTACATTTTTCTTCATTTTACTCCACCCCCTCAGCTGGCCAGTGATGTTCATTTCCGGGGCATCCTCCGGGACTCCTACTCCGCCCCTGGGACGGGCAAGTTTTTTTTTGATGCCGACTTTCGGTGTTCCGTTGCGCCGAGTCTCTCCTCTGTCAATTTGCCGACCAACAATTTTTCCCTCCGAAGGAGGTCCCCATTAATCTACTCGCATTTTCATGTGCTTCCGAATTGCTGCGTATGCAGGAGCTGAGTGACGGGCGCTCACCCCGTCATGCGGAGCTTGCGGATCGAACCTGTCAGAGAGCCGGCCATTTCTGGATGACATATCTGGAGGCACTAATCCGCTGCGCCACCGCACCTCGATTTATATGCCGCCGAAATCCAAAGACTCTCGGCATCTTCCACCCATAGTCCTCCAGATATGAATTCCAGGCACCTCTCACCATTAGCCATGTTGGCTAGAGTTGCCAGGAATGACAGTTCAGCATTATCTGTTGGGCCATAGATTCCCTTTTTCCTTGATGTTCTCCTGGAGAACAAGTCTTAGTGAAATTAAAGGCCTGAGAGCTTTTGTGAAGAACAAGATAATGTTCTTCTGTAATAATCACGAAATCAATTCCGTTTTATTGTAATAGTCTAGAGCCTTCTACAAGAGTTGTAGCTAGAGCGCACAACAATTCTGCAATTTTGCAATTACAATTTTTCAACTCTATCTCTTTATCTGAGTTTAATTCCTACTGGATCTAACATTGCTTATTTCTGGTAGATATAAGACTGTGTGGTCATTTTAAATCTCGTTAACTGTATAATCTTATTGTAGAATTTAATATGTTAATTGGATTATGCTGTATTGTGTCTGCTAAAAAATAAACTATAAGATAAACTATATTTACTGAAAATAATTTAGATGTGCCTGAAATGTTATCACGGGATTCCCAAAGCATTCTTAGGTTCCAAGAAACTGTTATTTAAAGAGATGTATCTGTTGTTATTGTTAAAGGAGGGAAAATTGTTCTGTTTTGCTGCAAATATAATTAAAGTTTAGAAATAGATGCCTTTGCTTCGTAAAAAAAATGAAGGTGATAAAAGAGAAATCCAATAGAAGAGAACCTACGTAGCTCAGGGTTGAACCGTGGGGTCCTTGGTACTCTCTGGGCTTGGTTGTTTTTGTGGAGACGTTTCATTGCCAAACTAGGTAACATCCTCAGTGCTAGAAGGGAGTGGAGTTTGCTCTCTGTTTATATACAGCAGCTTGTATATAGCAGCAAACAAACAAGCAATAAACTATACCCTAATTAAGGACTACGGTTCAAACAAACCATCAAGCAGTCGAATCAAGGAACTATGAAGGAGAAAACACTCCCACCAACACCAGCAGGGCAAGCTACTGTATATAAACAGAGAGCAAAACCCACTCTCTTTTAGTACTGAAGACATTACCTAACTGGGTAATGAAGCGTCAGCATGAAGACAACAGAACTCAGAGAGCACCAAGGACTCCTCAAAAAAGAAACCCCCAGGACTTTATATGATTGAAATAAGCCGGTTTAGATCTTGGCTTGTATTTTGTTGACAGAGAATAACTTTTCTGTTGCCATGGTTACCTTACTGTATTAACCCTCATCTGCAGTACTTGAAAAGGGGAAACTTTGCTTAATGATGAACTATCTAACCAAGCAGTGGCTGTGAAAGAAAAATATTTTGGAGTCAGATCTTTACTTAAGCACTGCTTAATTTTGAATCAGTGAATGAGGGTTGCCCCACCCTGACCTCTCTGATATATGGGCATTATATCTGTGTGCGCGCATGCGCGCATGCATTACTGCGCTTCAGAGTTACAGGAGGGAAAATCCTACAGTTGGACCATCCCTTGCTTTTTTGTGCTGGCACGCTGTGGGCATGTTGAGATCAGTTTCAAGGAGTGTACATTTCGATTTATCATAATAGAAGGTCTGGCAAGAGAATTTCTTTGAATTTCCTGGCTGGAATGTGGGTGGGGCTACATTAAGTGCCTGGATAATTGAATGCCATGTTTCAGTTTTCGTCCTTCAGAGGTCCCTTTGAGTCCAAAAGTATCTTCAACTGGTATGTGCATACGTGTGTGTGCATTATATATATATATAATTGGTGATGGCGTTCCTTTTACATGTAAGCAATGTGATGCAAAGTGAAGAAAAAGAATATGAAATTGCAAGCAACAGGCACTGGGAAGCATTAGGTAAAGAATAGACAAAGAAATCTAACTAAATCTACATTGGCGTTATTTATGATTCTGCTCCGTGCCTTTCCATCCTCAAAAACCTTTAAGATTTGCTCCTTGTGCATTGTCTCTACATGATCAAACCACCTGAAAGTATTTATTTTATATTGGTCATTTACTGTTTATTTCTTTATTCAATTTCTGTGGCCACCCATCTGAAACAAGTGATTTTGGGCGGCAAACAATCATCATCATCTTTTTGCATTGTCATTTGCATTATATTAATTTGCAGAAGAACATTTTGCATTCAGTCCTCATTCATTCGGCGCCAATTCTTTGCTTATCCCATGTTTTCTTCTTTAACCATAAGAACCTGTTCAATTAACTTTTATATTCTCCTGACTTACCCAGCTCTCACTTCCATGGAAAAAGGAGGGCTGAAGAGCATAATAAAAGACATTTTTGCCTTCTTTCCCAAAAAGAATACAGGCTACCTACTTTCCTTCTACCAGCATTTGTGCATCTTAAAATGATCTATTTTCTTCTGTTTAAAAAACATTCTATCCATATATGTAAATTCATCTACTTGCTGTAGTTTTTTGACACTTATGTGTACTTGGCAGTTGTTCACTCCATTTTCTTTGCCAAATGCAACTGTTTTAGACTTTGACAGATTAATTTTCAGATCCCTCTTCCTTGTTTCATCGTAGAATCTGTCTTCCATTTGCTGTTAATCATTTAGGCTCTCCGTCAACCACAAAACATCACCTGTATGTTTTTTTAAGGAATCCTTAAAAAAAAATCTGTCTTCTTTGGCCCAAACCCTGAAAGGTAGTCTAACAATACACAGAAATTAGTTGAGAAACCTGTTGGATCATAAAAAAATAGGAGTAACTTTTATTTTTCGTCATGGCTTTGTTATGTTACTCTGTGACCATGAAAACCCACCAGAAGAGATAAGGTCAAGAAAACTCTTAAAATCATGTAATTTGCAGAAATGCCTGTTAATTTAAGCAGCAATCTGATGCCCTTAATGGGGCAGGGAGCAAAATGGTTCTTCTTAAAATCCTAAGAATGTTAATATTTAGGGAGAGCTGATAGAAAATGCAAAATGAATAGCAAGATGGAGGGTATGACTTCATTCAGAACGGAAGTCTTCTAAAATGTTTATGTAAAACATGACGATGCTGCTAAATGTTTATGTATTAGTTTATCATCTGGACAGCTTCCAGTAATAAACAGTAGATAGTACGATAATTTATACTCACCCTGATTTTGTAAAATATCTTGTCTCAGTGTTAAATTTGAATTTGTTAATTTCCTTCCTTCCACTTCCTTCCTTCTCAAGATGTTGTATCTTCTCTAGCGCATAGCAACAACCACTTCTCGAAGCAGAAAAAAATTGCTGCTGTATATTATTCTTGTTAACGTTGGAGTTCTGATTACAGACCTTTTAAGGCACCACCTGGGAATCCTTGGATTTCCAAGAAGAGTGCCAAATCTCACAAGAACATATTATTGTTACTATTATGCAACCTGCATTTTCCTTCTTTTATCTCAGTATTGTGACTTCGAGTACTTGACGCTTGCAAAGAAATTGAAATAAATGTTCACAGCAGCCTCCAGTAATTCTCAGGTGAATGTATCAGAATCATTACTATTAATACCTAAGCCAAGTTTCCTTTCTTCCTTTCTTTTCTTGCTCAAATCTTTTTTTCAGTTTTAAAAGAAGGACAGGCAGCAAACCTTCATGGTCAACAACAGCAACAACAAAAGGAAGTTGGCAGGAAGCTGTTCTTTCAATAGGCAAATTTGGGAGGAGCACTCAAACAGAAGCATTGCATCTGATTGTGAGGCAAAAAATTGGGAAAAGTCCAGATCCTTTGGAATAACATTTGGTGATATTCCATAATGCACTACCATGTTTCAGTGTTGCCCCTATGAGAATGGAGGGAATCGCCAATCTTAAAGAGCATTTTTACCAAATGTAAATTGATTCATTAATTGATTGATTAGACACTTTGGCAAGTCTATTGTTGAGGTTCATCATGGGCAAAAGATGATGGGCTGGCTGGGGAAAGTTGGCCCAACAAAAGGCCAGCCATATGGGAATCAAGTACAGATGTTTCTCTGCACAATTCAAATATTAGGCAAAAGCATTACAAACTGGAGTCATTAAAATCAGAAAGGGTAAGTCCTAATCTCATCTAATAAGGATATGTTAGCAAACCAAACTCAGTAGTATTTATTTATTGATTAAATTAGTATGCATGCTTTGCTATGATGAGGAAATTAGATGTGACTCATCATTTGTAGTCTCTGTTTATCGGGTCTTCTGATTAATTATTCTAATTAAGCAACTTTCCTTGCCCAATTCCATTACAGAAAGCTTAATGTGGGTCTCTATGTATTATAAATCCTAATTTGCTCATTAGGTGAAGAGTCGAGGGATTTTTCTAATACTAAAAAGATAACAAGATTGAAGGAAACCAAATACTTAATACATTTTCCTTGCCGAAACAAATACTTTAAGTCAGGAGTGATCAAAATTGGATCAAGATGAACTAGTACAACTCCTGACCATTTCTGACTCTCGGTTGTTTCCAGTAGCAACAACAAATTTCAACAAAAGTAATCTCCTGAAATGATGAAAACTGGAGCACCAGGATGAATTTTATATGAAAAATTAAATTTACTAATAATGCCAGCTTTACAAACTTTCCCAGATGACAGTTGCTCTGGCAACACTACGGGGAAGCTAAGAATGTCATCTACTACTTTACTACACACATACAAAGAGTCATCTTCATTCCTTTTCCATTTACTATCATCCATCAGCAGGGCTGTAACACACATATATTGAACAAATTTTCAACCCCTTCTCTGCAAAAGAAAAATAGACAAAAACCTGACATCAAAAATAGCATTGTTAAAAAAATTATTTTGGGGGATATTTCCACTTTCAGGACTGTGTGATCTCAGTTTATTCATTCTTAAAGCAAAGAACTACCAAAACTGATTTAATCATATACATCTATTTATTGTTATTTTAATTCTTATTTTATTTTAATTCTATCTGAATTAAAACTAGCAAGATTATTTTTTTATAATTTCATTTTAAGAGCCTCATTTGCAACTTGCAATTATCTATAGGTGATGTTAATAATCTCTCTTTATTGTATTCCATCTACCAATAGTTGTCTGTGTATTAATATATCTGACTAAATATATTGTCCATGAAAACAAGTGCTGCAATTTGCTAGCCTCTAAGTACCAACTAATGTGGCTTACTGCTTGAAAAAGAGAAAAAAAAGTGACAAAGCTATTGCTGTAGCAAAGAGATAATTTTAAATAAATGACATGAGATCAGTTGGACTAACAGCAAGCCAACTGAAATAATTTCCTCAAAAATTAGGCTTTTGAAATATTGTGTGGTTTTACACAGTTACTAAATCTCATTTGCTTGATAAGTATATTAATTATTTTGAGGTTTTAATTTAGGCAGATACATATACTGGAATTAGTCTATTCATGCTTACCCAGGAGCAAATTAGGGTCTGCTTTCGAATAAGCAAGCATAAGATTGTGCTGTAACATGACGGAAATCAATTTATGTAGCCTATCGGCCTTACCGTCCCATAACTTCCATCACTTATTATTGGAGTTTAGAAAAGTTGCTCTGACTCTTCAGCACCTGAGAACAAGGGGGTAGTAGGGTTTAGATAGAGAGCTAAGGATTGCCTATGTGTCCCCTCCTTGTCTATCACTTTGCTACTCTTCATCTGAAACTTTCTCAACCTCAACAACTTCAGGAGTGGCGAACAGTTCCCCGCCTTCACATCTTAAAGTTGCTGAGATGGAGGAACGCTGATGATCACTCCTTGCTGCCTCCTTCCAAGACACTTAGGCACTGCACATACTCTTTTGATTCTCTTGGTTGCACATAGCTAGTCGGTGCTAGATTTTGTCTGTCTCTGCATGTATTTCCTGTACACGCATTTCTCTTCTGGTTGTAATGATACCATCTGCTTCACTAATCCTTGCTCGAGTTGGATTCTTGCTATCAGGAACGTGGCTGTATGCAGAATCCGTAAACCTCCAATGCTTGACCACATGGTTAAGGCATGGGTGCTTCAACCACGATTTATAGTACAAATAAAAAAAAATATTTGTCCTATAAATCA
>JANHZU010003986.1:107349-118272 GCA_032468055.1 Acrochordus granulatus
AGAGGAGAAGGGGACGGCAGAGGATGAGATGGATAGATAGCACAGTCAGTGTGATGGGTGTGAGCTTGGGAAGACTCAGGGAGGCAGTGCAAGACAGGGGGGCCTGGCATAATGCAGTCCATGGGTTTGCGAAGAGTCGGACATGACTGCGCGACTGAACAACAACAACAAACTCAAATCTTAAGAATAACAAAAATGGTTAACCTTTCTGTTTGTTTGTTACATTGGCCTTTTCGCTGCAAGTGCTCATAACTCCAACGTTCAAAAGGGTTTTCCTTGAATTTTAAAAGTTCTACCTGCATTGGCTGTTCAATTTTTCAACATCTTCTTTGTTCTCTTTATCTTATTTTATCTTGTAATTAAGGATAATTACATTATTAAATAAAATAATTTATTTTACACTGACTTTTTCTGTTATTTAAGGCTGGTTCAGTGGCCAAAATAATGTATCTTACCTAGTTAGGATCTAAACCATGGCTTTGCTCATTTGGATCCCTATGCTTCCATTTGGGAAGCCATTTTTGAATCTTATATGACTCAAAAGTAAATTGTGAAATGACAAAAAATCTCACTGAGCATAAATAAAATAGTTCTTCATATTTGTTTTAAATTGCTGTAACTTGGGCTTGTATATTAAAATCTATTATCCACACCACAGAACTAATTAACTAGTTGTTGTCTCTCTAAAAGGATTCCTGAAAATAATGTAGAGAAGTGTAGAAGGCACTTGAGACCTTTTAGATAGATTTCTTCCCCCAGTCTTTTTCCTACCAAATCCACAGGGACTTAAGCTCTGTAGAGCAAACCTAGATGAAAAGTTGGGAAACTAGTATGCTGCTCAGGGCAGGAACCCTAATAATTCTTAGCATTATCATTAAAGTACAGTCTCAGGATTCTTCAAAAGAAATTGTAATGAGCCAAGTATAAAATGAAAAGCACATGTCTAATGTAAGAGAAATATATGAGCGTTGCCTTTATTTATTTAATCTTTTAGAGTGCCAAAGTTACAAGGAGAATGTCTATGTAGATTCTCATTTATCCCCATCATGATTATTGCAAAAAAATAACTTTCTCAAAAAAGGCAACTGGACTTTAATTTTTGGTTTGAAAATGTTTCACTGTCCATCCAGGATGATTTTTTAATTCATACTAAATGGTCAGAGATGGCAGGAATGTATAATTTTCTCTTTTAGCAGACTGCAAGACAATAAAAATGCTCAAGAGATGTTTAGATATCTGGGGGTTAATCTGTGCCCTTGGGGTCACCTGGGTACACATGCACAGAGTGGGGCAGCTGTCTTGGTAGTTGTGAAAGAGCTGAATTAGAAACAGGAGATTAGTGGTGCCTAATTTCTCTCCTTATTTATATGCAATACAATGCAACGAGGCTTGTTTAGGCTTTTACATTGGGAAAACTAAACAACCCCTCTACAAGCATATGCAACAACATAGGATATCAAATGTTTCAGCAGTCCATTTGCATCTTAAGGACAAGGGCGATTCCTTTGAAGTCAGCAAAGTTCACACCTTGAGCAGAGAAGAAAATTGGTTCAAAAGAGGAATCAAAGAATCTATCTATCTTAAAATGTTACAGCCATCTCTAAATGGGGGGAGGGGGAATTAGGGCTTACCTCATGGGGCGAAGAGAAAATGTCAGTATTTCTGCACTGACTGTTTCTATGGATATTTGTTACCTGTCTGAGGTAGAGCTACCCCATCCAAAACCAAAAATGTGAGATATCCAGAACCAGGGATGCAAAAACCCAGAGCCACTTGGCCTTGCTTGGGTTGATCTGAAAGGTGCTGTGGCCTATCCAGCTCTCCATAGCCTCCAGGCACTGAGACAGAACCTCCACAGCATCATTCAAATAGATCTAGAACATACTGACAATACCTCATCCAAAGTATTAGACGACCTCATCTAGTGGCTGATGTAAATGGTAAATAGGAGGGAAGAGAGTACCAAGCCCTCAGGTACTCAACAGAGGAGCTTGGGTTATGTTGAAACCTGCTGCACCCCATCTAGGTCCCACTCCAGGCATTGGGCAGAATGTCCTTCGCATCATTCAGGCTGCCTGGGGTAAGAAGATCAAGCTGGGCATCATCAGATACTGGTGATACTTTACCTCAAACTCTTGGATGACTTCACCTAAATGTTCAACAGGAAAGGAGAAAGAACCAAACCGATGAGTGGCATCCCACAGAGCAGGGGACACAGGCTGGATCAGATAGGTCTGGTGCATGATTTAGGGGTCCTCCTGAACTCATGGCTCCTGCTCAAAGAACAGGTGGCAGCCATAGCTAGGAGGGCTTTTGCACAACTTAGGGGACCCTGCTCAGAGTCATTCACACTCTTGTGACCTCCAGATTGAATTGCTGCTCTATGTTTTACGTGAGGCTTCCAATGGAGAGTATTTGGAAGCTTCGACCGATGAAAAATGCAATGGTGCGTACAATTACTGGTGCCAGTTATTCCACACATTACACTACAGCTCTACAAGCTGCATTGCCTTCTGGTGTGCTCCCAAGTACAATTCAAGGTGCTGGTTGCCACCTTTAAAGCCCTTCATGGCTTCGTACCAGGTTACAGTACTTACAGGAATGTTTGTCTCCAACTGTTTCTACTTGTCCTACCTAATCCAGCACAAAGGGCTTGCTCTGGATATAGGTGGCTGGGGAGCATTGGCTGGGGAGAGCCAGAAGGAGAGCCTTTTCTGCTGTGCCACCTGCCTTTTACAATATCATTCCCCCTGAGATTCGTTTGGCCTGTCCCTATTAGTTTTTGTAAGGCCTTGAAAACTTGGCTTTGTGCCCTGGGCATGGGTTATTGCTCATCTGTTGTGTGGATTATAGGTTATATTATGCCCAACTGTTATGTGTTGCTATTTTTGTTTTATATTCTGTATTTTGTGTATTTTATTAGTTTTGTTGTAAGCTGCCTAAAAGTGAGATGGATAGTTGTATAAATTGTATGAATGAATAAATAAATAAATTCGCTTTATTACTAAAATAGATGTTTAATCCAACTTATCTGGAGAATAATAATAGGGAAAAATTACATTGTACCATGAAAAGCTAATGTAGTCACTGATTTCTGTCTTTTTTATCTTATTTCTCATTTCCCATTTTAGCTTTTTTTTGCAAAGAATGTCAGGACTTAGTCACCATTGTTGCTGCTTTCTTTGAACAATGGCCTCATTTTTGCTTGTGACTTATTCTGAGTCAGAGCCAATGCATTGTTTGGACACAAAGAGCTATGTTTTTGGAGCAAGTTATCGAGCAGAATGACAAACATCTGTTACAAAAGAAGAACTTAACAATTAATTATTTTTTAGCTAATAAATAGTAAAGTAAAAATCTTTAAAATTTCCTAGAAGGAAGAGACTAGAATTAAAAACAATGTTCTGCAACATTAATATAAGAAAAGTTAGTGGTGTGATGAATTCTGAAATAATTTGTTATAATTCCGAGTGCATGATCATTTTTTTTAATCTAGAAAACAATGAAACTGCAATCTTTTGCATATTGGCTTGAGAGTTAGCCTTTCTAGGGATTTCTTCTCAGCAGGCATGCTTAAATGTGGCTTCTTAATGTGAATGAATGTTGCTTTCTCATATAATGTAATTTCCACTGCAGGCCCTGGAAAAAGGCACATCATTAAATATCTAGTAAATATAGAACAGATTTTATCTAGCTTGTATATCATTCAACTAATTTAGTTACAATCAATCCCACTTTGCTTCGACCTTAGAGTTGCGTCATCTTGAGGTGTCTTTCAGACAATTCTTTGTCATTTTCTAAAGTTAGTTAAAAGTGTCAATTTCTCATATGTCCTTATTCTTCGAGAAGCGCAGGTAAGGAGAGAAAATGAAAAAAGGGACAGAACTCAAAATCACTCCACCTTTTGTTCTCCAGAGACTTGAGCTGTGTAATGTGTGAGATTTAAGTTTTCAGAGGTTCTGACTAGGTGTGGCTAATTGATCTGAATTGTTTCAGTTTTAATGTCCTTCAAGAATCACCTTCTCTGGCTTTCATTATTCCTGAAAACAAAATTGGAAAACATTAGAAATATTTTGAGGATTATTGAGGATTTAAAACATGATACCACCTTTGAAAAAAAAAGCATGCTCCACTTCCTCCCCATGTAGTTTTTCAGACAAGTTATGGTTCAACTGGTAGGAAAAAATTAAATTTAACATTCTATGATTATTTATTTGTTCTTAGAAGTATAGGGACATGCTTGTTTTTTCAGGACAAATTCATCATTGGCATTTTGTGGATATACTCATACTATATACCAATATTTCTCAACCTTGGTGACTTTAAGATATGTGGACTTCCATTCCCAGAATTCCCCAGCCAGCTATTTTGGATGTTGAAGTCCCCACTTATCTTAGAGTGCTGTAAGGTGTTCAAGATCTAACATTAACAGGACAGTGGGGGTCAGAATTATTTTGATGGCAGCAGCACCAAGAGGTTCTGACAGTGAGTTCTCTATTGCCATACAGGTGTGAAATCACAATTTAACACATGTAGAGATGAATGAAAGAACAAAGGATATTTTCCAGAGGTGTGCTGCACACATAGCACATTTATTTGCTAAATGTTCCTGATGTGGGGATAGATTTTTCTAAAATGAGGAAGAACAAACCCAATAACCATTCCAACTCAAAAATGAAAGCTTTATTTTTATATTCACACATATAAGAGAGTGTGCATGGACTTTTATATTTTTCATATGGATCTGAACTCTTAGAAAGATGGAAACTGAGGATATTAGTGTTTACCAAGTAAAGAATGAAATAAAGAACTATGGTGGGAATATACCATAGTTTTGGCAAGAGTCATAAAGATCCTCTGAGACAATTTTATTATCATTAGTGTAATTACTTTTCACATACTGTAATCATTTTTTCCCTTAAAATTATTGTATGGTAGCAACTTTTATGAAAAAGGTAAAAGTTTCCCCTTTCAGTCATGTCTGACTCTAGGATGCTGATCTCTGTTTCATAGCCAAACAGAATGCTGTTACCTTCCCACCGAAGTTGGTACATATTTACCTACTTGCATTTTGCATGCTTTCAAACTACTAGGTTGGCAAGAGCTTGGGCAAATAATGCGGCAAGTGGTTAAGATGCTGGGCTTGTCAGTTGGAAAGTTGGCAGCTCATCAGTTTGAGACCCAAGCACCACCGCATGACAGCATGATCTCCTATTATTTGTTTTAGCTTCTGCCAACCTAGCAGTTTGAAAGCATGTAAAAATGTAAGTAGATAAATAGGAACTGTCTTCGGTGGGAAGGTAACAGCATTCCATGCACCTCCGCATGTAGTCATGCTGGTCACATGACCACAGAAGCATCTTTGGACAATGCTGGCTCTTCAGCTATGAAATGGAAATGAGCACCGCCCCCTAAAGTCAGCCACAACTGGATGGGGAAACCGTTACCTTTTTTAAACTTTTATGAGGCACTGGAGTCTTCATTAAGATTTGAGCAGTACATGTGGATATATAGGTTGAGGTTGTTGAGGTTGCATTTTTATTTTATAGAAATGGCAGAGCAGAAGTTGCTGGTCTTTTCAGAAAAAAACACTTGAATGCTGTAATAACTGATGGAAGAAATGGTGGGGCAAAAAGTATAAATAAAGAAAAATTTAAAAAGAAAATAAGCAATTAGAATACTTTTCTTTTGGGAATGTAAATGACAACTTCTTATGGACTGCTAGACAAATAGTGTAAATATAAGCTACATTCATATACAACTTAATTCTTCTTTGTGGGAGGGGGTAGTGCCCTAGGTTTCTAAGGAGGCTGTGGTCCATGCTCTTCTTAAGAAGCCATTGTTAGACTCCAGCCTATTTGATACTTGTCATCCTGTCTCCAGTCTTCCCTTTCTGGGGAAGGTTGTTGAGAAGGTGATTGTGCTGCAGCTCCAGAGGTTTCTGGATGAAATAGATTATCTGGACCTTTTCCAGTCAGGGTTCAGGCCTGGGATATGGGATGGAAATGGCATTGGTCACTCATTGTGATGATCTCTGGCAAGAGTGAGATGGGGGGTAGTACGTCCATCCTTGCTCTACCTGACCTCTCAGTGGCTTTCAATAGCATCGACCATAGTATCCTTCTGGAGTGGTTTCAGGGATTGGGAGTGGGACACTGTGTTGTCCTGGTTCACTTTCTTCCTCTCTAGTTACTCTCAGTTGGTGTTGATAGGAAACAAAAGGTCTGGCCCTCATCCCCTGTTTTACAGGGTCCCACAGGATTCAGTACTTTCTTTACTTCTGTTTGGTATCTATGTGAAGCCACTGGGTGAGATCAACTGCCACCATGGACTGAAATATCATCTATATGCTGATGACACCCAACAGATGTCTTGGCCCATGGTGAGTTAAGTGATGCTGTGACCTCCCTCTTGCAGTGCCTGGAGGTTGTTAAGGGCTGGATGGAGATCAACAAGCTGAAACTGAATCCTGACAAGACAGAATGGCTCTGGCTTTGGGGTTCTTTAATTCAGGCAGAATTGCCATCTTTGGTCTTGGATGGGGTTGCACTGTCTCAAGCACAGCCAGTGCATAATCTGGGGTTTCTCCTGGATTCACGACTTCTGCTTGAGCAGATGGCAATTATGGCTAGGAGGGCCTTTGCACAACTTCATGTTGTGCATCAATTATACCCTTTCTTGGACCAACAATCCCTGCTCAGAGTTGCTCTTGGCCTAGTTATATCCTTTCTTGACTATCACAGCATGCTCTACAGGGGACTGCCCTTGAAAAATATCCAGAAGCTTCAGTTGATTCAAAATGCAACAGCCCGCATGGTTTTGTGCAAGCCTAGGCTTTCACATGTGTCACCTCTCTTGAGGAAGCTGCATTGGCTGCCAATTGATTTTGGGGTCCAATTCAAGGTGCTGGTTGTCACCTTTAAACCCCTACATGGCTTGGGACTAGGTTACGTATTTAAAATGAAGCAAAGCTCTCAAAAATACATTTAGCAACAGTATTAGATACAAACAACCTACGGATCAAACTGGGTGTAATTGGATAGTTGAAACTCATGTCCTCAGTGCCAAGATTACTATACCAAACAGAGTTTAGCCCTTATTAGGAATTCTGGAATCACAACAGTCTGACAAAGCACATTAAGAAAGCAACTGTATTTGTTGCAGTATTTGGCATCGACTGCCTTTTCCAAAATTAAAAAAGTTATAAGTTCTTTTACTTTTCGCTGTTCAACTGGAGAAATGATTATCTGAACGATTTGCCATGCAATGGTTCCATTCAAACCACTTTAATTTAAGCCAGCAGTGGCATTCCAAATTGCAATTTGTTGTCATGATATTTTTTACATAAATTGAAGCTATCACTCCAAATATCCTGCAATGCTGCAATAACCTTGTTAAAGTTAAATAAGGCTGTGGTCAACACAGACTACTTAGAACCTCCTGAGAACATTCCTCCTGCGATTGATGGATTATGAATATATTAAAATAAAAAGGTAAAGGTAAAGGAGACCCTGCCAGTCGTGACTAATATGAATATATTAAAATAACTAATTGTAATTAATAACTAATTAATTAATAACTTCTCATGGAAGAGAATAAAAAAGCCCACATTGCAAAATGCTTACGTAAGTCTAAACCATTTTAAAATCAAGCATTCACTTTGTGTAATAATTCAAAAGTTCTTGGAAACTTTTGTAAGTCTGTAAAATGGAAAGAAATTTCATTCCAGAACCATCTTAGATACTTCAGTATTATAAGAATTCCTCATTGTTTGTCTTTGTACTTGACTGACTATTTGGAGTATTAAATTGTAAGTTCAAATAGTAATAAGTAATATATTACAGAAGGAACGTTTGCCTTTCTTTAACTGTTTCAATCTTACCTAAAACCATAGCGGTATGATTTTTAATTCATATTTTGCATTTATTTCACATTTATTCATTCATTATTTTCTATGGCCACCATTTCAAATTTATGGATGACTCTGGATGGCAAACAATACTTAACAGCAAGATAACAAACATATTTCCATATTTTGGAAAAGACGTTCAAATGCTGTGATGTATTTATACCTACAAAGATCAGAATAGCTGAAGCCATGGTCTTTCCTGTGACTCTCTACGGAAGCAAAAGTTGGACTTTAAAGAAGCAGGACAGAAAGAGTATTGACACCTTTGAACTTTGGTGTTGGAAGAGACCCCTGAGAACATCATGGACAACAAAAACAAACAAACCAATGGAATGTGAAACAAATTAAGTCTTCGTTGTCACTTGAGGCACAAATGATCAGGCTCAAATTATCCTACTCAGACTTATTATGGAAGCTTTCTGTAAAACGTTCTAATGTTGGGAAAGGTAGAAAGAAAGAGAAAGAGGATGACCAGCAGCAAGGTGAATAGACTTAGTTATTGTACACTGGTGATGAGCACAGCATTAGGAGACCTGAAAGAACAAATTAGGAATAGATTGTCAGGGGAAAAAATCTTACATGGTTGATAGGATTTGAATAGGACTTGATGACTCTTAATCAGTCAGCTGAAAAAAAAACAATAACAAAATTAGCACAGGACTCCAGACTTGACAACAGGACAAAGTTTTTGAGGCCTTAAGTTTAAATTGTGAGCAGAAGGCACTATAATGGGTTTCCTGGTTACTCTAATGATCCATCTGAATTAGTATCAGTCATCTTAGCATTCCCAAAAAAATCAGAATTATTTCGATTTTCTTTAGCTTTTCATATGTTTCTAGTCTAGGATTCTTTCCAAACTAAAGATTAGGCAAGAGGGATTTACTGACCCTCTGAACTTGGAGAAAAATTGGGAATCTGGCTAAAAAATTCAGATGGAAAGATCCAAACATTGGGAAAGTAAGTCACTATAGGGCATCCTGAAGGCAGATGAAAGTTCTGACAGAATGGTAAGCTGAAGTTTACATTTTGATGATCTCGATTTTTCCACTGTGCTGATTAATGATCGCAATAAAGTTTTTCATCTTTCTGTTTTTCCGGCAATAAGAACAAAAGCACAGCAGTAATAACAGATAAGAAGACAGTAACAATAGTTATTCCAGAGTCCCTGACAATCTTGTCATCTCCTACTAATGTTGGCATTGTTCTTAGCAGTGTCTCATTTTAGCCAGGCAGAAGCATCAGTCAACACATAATGATAACATAACACCAATAAAAAAGTCTCATAATCCAATTTACATTCTGTCCCATATACCAGGCCCAATTATGCTGAGAAAACAAATTGAGACACCACAAAATAATCAACTTTTAAAGTTATACATACATATTCTCATACATACAAAATATTTTGGAACATGGCAGAAAAGGGTTTCATATATTTTTATGCAATTTCTGAGTAGTTAAGACTCTAGACATAAACAAAAAAAAGTCCTAAATATAGAAAACAAAATGTTCCTGCTTGGGTAGGAAATACTTCCTGTGTTAACTGTGATTTAGAGTGAAATGTCCTGGTTTTGTGCTGGTTCCTCAATTCTGTTTCCTTGCTAGGTTCTTCAGCTCTGGTTTCCCAGCCCAACTCCCTGATCACAACTCCTGGCACCTCTTTGACAGCCGCCTGCAGTTCTACCTTTTAAATGGAAGCAACATAGAGAAAGTGAAATGCTTTTAAGTCTTATTGATTTCCCTTCCTAACAAGTTGTCCTAAATGTGTTTCCTGAAACTATCGGAATCACAAAAGTAGAGGTACAAAAACAAAGATACTCAAAATGGCAGATCTTCCAGTGGATCTAAATATTGCATGCTTTATTAAGTTTGACAAGTACCTTGCTAGTTTTGGAAAAGGAAATGACACCAGCAATTATTTGTGAGAGTAACGTGTTTCTCCTTGAGTGCAGGTGCGTGTATATTGTGTGTTGGTGTGAGGAACAATATTCTCCCTGAATTTAGTTGAAATCTACTTTCAATAAGCCAGAAGCCTGGTCAACCTCTTTCTAGCAAATCCTTGGAGTTTTAGCAATCATTGTTGACAACAAGGTGTTGAGATCATTTACATACTTTTGGCAATGACATATTAGGATATAATCCAAAAAGAAAACTAACTTTATGGGATTTCCCACTTACTTAACAATTAACTGCTGTTCAAGAACCTCTTCCTTGTGGCTAAAGAAGAGAGCAAAACACATGGCTGAAGCTATTATAATAATATCAAATGATTGACTGTTGGTAGAAATAGCTGTGCAGCTCTTTGAATATTCTTAAACTGTGCATTTAATGTGCTTCTGTGAAGAATTGTTCATGCAGAACAAAAAGAACTGGCTTTCCACCCTAACAGTCAACAACACATTAGCTAAAAACTAATTCAACCACTATTTCAACTGGACACAGTCAACTTTTAAATAGTCCTCTAAAACCCCATTGTTTTCTGAAACATCAGAGGGGGAATCTATGCTATTTCTCATCCACCATTGAATTGAAGATCTAAACGATGATCTAATTTTCTCTAATACAGGATTTGGTATCACCCAAGATGTAGAGAATATATGCTTCTAGTAAATTTCAAGTACTTTGTCAGGATCGTTCATCATCGTGAATTTGTCAAAGCTTATATATGCTATACTTATTATTTAGTACTAATTCTTAACATACTACATAGCCTTGAAATGAAAATGCATTGATTTGATTTAAAATGGGGACTTTAGAACTGCAGTCTCTCTCAGTTCTTTGAAATGAACATATTGTACTATTTTCAAGTACTATGTTTAGAAATATCATCATGAAATAACTGCACAGTCTAAGAAGGCTAAGCTGTTATCCTTGGCATCCTCATGAGTGAACTTGATGTTCTGGTCCACAGCATTAATATGCCCTGTGAAAGCTTCCACTTCCTGGATTTTGATCTTCACCCAGGTGTCATCCACATATCTGAACCAGTGACTGGGGGTCGAACCTGGAAATGA
>JANHZU010003987.1:51992-63019 GCA_032468055.1 Acrochordus granulatus
AACTATAAAATGAATCAATATGAATTTAAACCTATATAGATAAAGGGGGAAATGGAAATTTTCAGTTTGGAGTTGCAGAAATAAAGTTAGAGGAAAAGTTTGCATTTAATCAAGTATTACTGGGTTTATGGAAGAAAGGTAACTTTTTCAAATGAGGGAAGTCTCCAAAGAAAACAGGTGGAATTAAAGATGGAATAACTGGTGATTTAAATAGAATTCTTAGTGTGAATTTGATTCTAGTGGAAGAAGGTTGTTTGCTTGAGGATACTACAGTTCAATTTGTAAGACTTATTGTTGAACAAATATTGCAAAAATGTTTTCAAGGGAATTTTGTAAGGATAGGCAAATTACTGGTTTTGCAGAGACAAATCTTAAGATGATCTGGGATTCAGGTGGTATGATTATCTGAATTTATTAACTTAACGTTTAAAAAGTATTTTGAAGTGAGTTCTTAATGAGCTGTGGATTTCATGTCTTAGACACTGCCACTGAAGATTTTGTTATGCTTTATCTCATATGAGACTTTCCAGAGGAGAGAGATGAGAAAGACTGACATTTGTTTACATTGGTAATCCTCCTGAAATAAGATAATAAAGACGTTTCTAACTGACTGGAAATCTTTCTGAAACTTTCTGCTGGTGAATTCAAACAAACAAATCTTCATAGATGAATTTGATGATTTGGGGACAAGTTTATATGTTCAGATGAAATATTGTATAGATTAAAATTAAGATAATTAAAATATGGATATACTGTACAGCAATAGAAAGGAAATGTTGATTGTAGTGTATAGCTTTTATTATATTAATTTGATTAGATTGAGAGAGGGAAACTTTTTTAATATTGATTTATGGATAGAGATTCAATCAGAGCTGAATGGTGAATGATGGGGAGGGTTTTTTATTTTTTGTTTTGTATGTATAGTTTTCTGGGGGTATATTTTGTTATTGTTATTTGTCATATTGTTTTTAGTTATGTCTTGTTTTATCTTTTTATTATATGTTGTATTCATTTTTACTTTGTTGAAAATAAATAAAATATATTATGAAAATAATGTAATAAATACTATTTTAACTGATAGTCCTACTGGTAATAATAATATGACTTTTTAATAGACTTTTTAAATGTGACTGTGTTTGACATATTATTTTATACTTTTGTCTTGTAAGCCACTCAGAATGACTTCTTCTGTGATGTGTGTGATGGGCGGTCATACAAATTTAATAAGTAAATAATAACATTGACCCCTTTAATAATCCCATTTTGGGGTTGATACTGATCACTTTGGGGAAACCTGCTATAGAGGAACATGGAGATAACCTTGACCAACATGTATAAGAAACATTAAGAGAAGCAAAAGAACAACTTAATCCTGGGAAAGGAGAACAAGTAAGAAAGAAACTTAAAATAAACCCACCTTGATTCTGTTTGGCATAAGATGGGCAAAGGAAAACTTTAGCAAGTTTTCTAGATTACATTATTAGACTATCTAATAAAGTAACAATCTCTGATCCTTGTAGTGTCTGTTTTCTAAGCTGACCTATTGTAAAAGCCTGAGAGTACTCTCCAGTTCTGAAACTATATAGACATAAAAGCTCTAACAGAACTTTTCTGTCAATACCTTTTCCTTCTGGAACCAAAACATTTTCTGAATCAGAGGAGAAATTCCAAAAAATCTACTGGTTTCTGTGCTACTTTTTCCATTTGAATCATCAAGGATTATAGCTTTGATTAATGTTCTTCATGACTACTTTGAATGTGAATTACAAAATAGTTAATTTTTAAACAATCGTGCTTTATTCTAGATGACACAAAAGTCTTTAAGTTTATGATTTCATGCTCCATAATATGTAGAATCAGGAAAAAAACTTATGCTAGAAATTGGATTAATTGATAACAGATGTGCAGAACTTAGTGGTAAATTCTCCATTATTTAAAAATGGAGTACCATCAGCAATGCTCTATAAACTAATTATCTTAAGACTTTATCTGGGAAATTGTAATTGCTGAGCATTGCACTTCAAAGAAATGTTCTGTAAGGTGGAAAGTATGCTGAAGATTTCAGGTGACAAAACATCAAAAAAAAGACATTGAACTATGTTCTTTGGTATAAAATTAAAAAATAGTTTATTATAACTGTTCAACTAATTTAAGGGATAGAAGGATGCTTACAACTATGATGAAGAATTGAAAATGATACTGTGTTGTGATACCTAAATACTGTTTTAGATTACTGCAGCATGTTTTTGTATAGTTATGAGTAACATGATGTAGAAATGTGACTAAACAAGAAGCAGAAGTGTGGCTGAGCAATGTCAATAGCATCTACCCCATCAACACTAGTTAAGTCTCCTATTCTTCACTGAATCATGCAGAACCAATACATAAAGAAGAAAGTTCAGTTATGTAGTCCTATCAAGGAACAGACAGAGGTTCCTGCCAGCAGGACAATAATATTCTTGCAGTGATAACAATGCAAGTAACCAGAAAGAGTAAGTTATTTCTAAAGTAAAATATTTCCAAAAGGATAAGACTAGAATTTCTGCCACAGTTTAAGGAATATTAAGCTGAAATAGTATAACAGCTAAGATACCTAACTTGAAGCAGGGGTAAACTCAAGTTCAAATTCCTCCTCATCCCCAGAGTTCCTTAAATTTCTTGGGAACAATCACATTTTTTCTCAGGCAGCTTCTATATGTCATGATTATTTTTGCAGGAATAAAATGAGGAAGATCCCTTACTCTCTGTGAATGAGATAGAGATACAAAAATTAAACAGTTTATTCTAGATTCAAACACCCATCTATCAATCTATGGTGCAGGCATATTAAAGGAGAAGCCAACAAAAATACTTAACTGGACAAATATTTAATGATTTAAGGGGAAGGGGATAGTAAAAGAATTAGATTTATATACTGTGGTGAAAGTCTTCACGGGCTGCTAAAAAGAACTCACAAGGAAGGAAACCACCCACAAAATTGCCTTTAAAGATGATATAATTATTAGAATCAAATGGCATTTCCATGAATATTCAAGCCCAAGACTGTGATCAGAGTACTCTGCATAATCAAGTTTTGCCCTCTCCTGAATCAGGGTTAAGAACTGGGAATAGGAAAACATAAGGTCCAAGGTCTAATTCCAAAAAGGGTTATTTGCAGAGGAACATATAGAACAGTTATCAGTACATTGATCCAGAAGACAAAACTGAACCAAAGTCCCAATCAAAATGCTAGGTAGGTCTCTTAGGATAAAAGGAGCTCATCCTTACAAATAAGAGTAAGATAATAATAACAGCAATAATTATTTAAAACCTCATTCACTCTTCCTCCAATTGTTAGAATCTGATTTGCCTTTTGAAAGTTCATTTCACTCTCATCCCAACCCATAGCAAACCCACATTTTTTCAAGAAATAAATGTTCATGTAAATTGAGCAGGATAGATTTCACCCAGTTTTTCGTTCTTCTTATGCTGTTTATTTACTCTGGGGAAAAGGCTGTTTTTGCTCTGAATGGGCTTAAATATCCTACAATTTTCTTTCCTTTCTGTCTTTAGTCTGCTCTCAACTGGGAAGTCTTACAACATTCTTTTAAAGTACAGAAATCAAGATTTGGACTTAAATATAGTTTGAATTTGTTCCCAGCAGGACTATCATTCCTAAAACTGAATCCAAGGTAGCATTATATTATTTATAAGAATGACACTTTAAAAATAATTTCAAATCTCCCTTGTTACAGTTTACATTTTCTGTCAGCAGTATGACTTTTTATCTCCTAGCACATTTTGGAGATCAAAGGTTTCCAAATTCTGATAGCTGAAAGTGATTCAGCCATGCATCTGTCCTAAATATCCACATATGAGATTAGGACATATGGCAGAAAAAAACACCAGGAAGAATATAAACATGGCAATCTAGGAATGCTTCCTTTAGAGGAATGAATCAATAAATGACCTGTTACAATTTATCTCTGCAGAAAGACATAAAAGAGAAAAGAGACATCTTATTAAATTATCGTGTTTCTTGGGTATCTGATCTCTCATTCTGTAGGACAAAAGAGGTATTTGGCTTTGAAATCTTCATTTCACGATTATGCTTTGCACCATGAAAATGTCTATTGTGAGTAGTGGGACAGGATCTTAGTCTTGGTCTCAAATATTTCTAACAATAAAATTAGATTTCCTGAAGTCTTCTGATCAGAAATTTCTAAAATGATCCCCAACACCAGGCAGGGGAAAGCAAGTTGAAAGAACTTAGCATGTGTTATAAGATTACAAGAATTTCTCCAACAGCCCAAAAAATTGTAGAATTTTATTCTATAAGAATAAAATTATGTACCATAATGAATAAGTTAGTTCTTGAAATACTACAATTTTTATTTTTCTTGCAATTGACAAAAAACACAATTTTCCTCCTGTAAAAGTTGAACAAATTATCTGCTCTAAGAACACTTGCAATTCAATCTGTTGCCAATCAAATGAATTTTCTATGATGTATTTGACAACTTGATCCCTTTTATAGATTTTTTCCCTGCAATATCATCATAAAAATAAGTCAGAAATTGCAGATTTCAAGTAGCTCTTATTTATTCATAGCCAGATTTGCATAGAGTTCATTTATGATGAAGGATTAACCTTTACGTGACAGGAATAAAAAATCAGCTTGATACACACACACACATAACTGCACAACAGCGAATAATTAATTTATATTGAGTTTTTCAGGATCTCATCGTGGTAATAGCTTATTTATATTACTGTCTGTTTATTCTTTACTTACAGATTTTTTGAAGAAATTTTGCACCAAAATATTTTTATAGTATATCATATTAAGCAATTGTATGAATTCTCCACATCAAATCTGTTTCAATTCATATTGTGAAAAAGCATTATTAGCTATATAGACCACAAAGGAAAATTTATAGTGGCAATAATTTGGCAACCCAAACATACATAATAGTTAATACTGACTATTTTCTGATACAAAGAGGAATTTGCAAACCTTGCTAGAAAGAAAAAGCAAATTATTTTAAGTCCCCCAGTTGTGAAATAAATTCTAGCTGTTAAATTCCAATTTTTTTCTGATCTTTGTAGGATATCTATAGCAGATAATGGCATCTGGCAAACATCAGTTTATAAAGCTAGTATTGTAAATTAACTGGATCAGATATTAAAATTAAATTAAATGTGACAACAATTTAGCAGAACTTAGCTGGCTTGAAGAGTAAACAGAGGCTGTCCTGGTTGGAATTTGGGTGGGAGATCACTAGAAAATCCCTGGTTATAATTAGAGTAGGAAGTTGAAAAATGACTTTGGAGAAGGCAATAGCCAAACATTTTGTACTGTTGCCATAAAACTATAAAGAAGTATCTCTGAAATTCCTAATATTCATAGTTTTGCAGTTCTCTTGCTTTCTTGCTAATAGAGGAGTGTGTGCACTAAAGTTGATGAATTTAAATAATATGAAAACAAACATTGAATATGGAATCTGGGGTCCTTTTCTTTCATTTTTAAGCAACAATAGAATTTGAAAATAAAAAGTTTGCTTGACTCAACAATTATCAAACTCTTCAAGCAATGTTTAATAAGAGTGGTTGGAAGAAAGTTTACTTACTAAATGGCCTTACTGTTGCAGGAAGTTATTAACTTCAAAAAGGGATTAAAGGTAAAGATTTTCCCTGCCAGTTGTGGCTGACTCTAGGAGGTGGTGCTCACTCCAATTCACAGTTGAGGGACCCAGCATTTATCCAAAGATGCTTCCATGGTCATGTGGCCGGCATGAATATATATCAAGGCGCACAGAACACTGTTACTTTTCCCACTGAATTAGGTGATACCTATTTATCTAATTGCATTTTTACTTGCTTTTGAACTTCTAGATTAGCAAGAGCTGGGGCAAGTAATGGGAGCTTACTCCATTATGCAGTGGCACTTGGGTCTTGAACTGCCAAGCTGCTGACCTTCCAGCTGACAAGCCATCTTCGCCACTAGACCACTGCACTCCCTTAAAAAGGGGATTGGGAAATGGATTTGCTTTGGTTTAAAGATTTTCTTTAAAAAGAAAATCTTTCCTTGCTTCCAGTGATTCCAGAAAGGCAGCAATTAGGGTTTAATATAAGTACAGGGCAAGCCTTTCTGTGAAGCTGACTTAGATCAGCTGAAGCTCTGTAAAAATAGATGTCTTGGGAAAGTTGCATTATACTGTTTTGGATTACTCTGTCTGTCCTGGGGACTATGCATACATGCCTTCTCCGCCATGGTGTTTGCCTTATGGAATATTCTTCTCCCCAAGTAAGATCAGCTCCATCCCTATTTTTTTTCTGTAATTCCTCAAGACTTGGCTATGTGATCAGGCCTGGGGGTGTCAGAAGACTAGTGAGATCTTGAGGTGGCTCCCTTTCTAATCTAATCCCTTGTATGCCTTGTGCTTTTTAAAACCTTTTAATAATGACTGTTTTTTTGACATATATATTGTTTTATATCTTTGTTGAGTGTCACCCAGAATCACTTCTTGTGAGATGAGCAGCCATACAAATATGATAGATAGATAGATAGATAGATAGATAGATAGATAGATAGATAGATAGATAGATAGATAAATAAATCAAGTTCAATAATTAACCTATCATATTTCCTTTCACCTGTGTACCTAATGTGCATGATAGAAATAAAATGAGAAGCATTTGAAGCCTTGTCCATTTTGTCTGCTTAATGAAAGGGTCTTTGTCTATCCTTTGGGCATATATGTAAGTCGTACTTGGATTAGATAGAGGAGACTTACTGAAAGATCCATGAATATGTGAACTTCCATTAATTTAGTATATCCATTTAAGATTAAATCTGAATTCTCCCCTCATTTTCTTTTCTCAAAAGCAAACAGTTTCTTAGGATAGTAAAATCAAGAAACAAACTTTTCCCTCTACAATTAAAAAGTAGTTGAGATTGTGCAGTTGTTTTGCTAAAGGGATAATTGAAGTCTTATCAGAGAAAAATGTCATACAATAAGAGCAATGCAAAGGTTTAAAGTTGAAAGAATTATAATTCAAACATATCTAGAAATCACATAGGGCTCATGAATCAATGTAAGAACATATGCTGCACATATAATAGATCTACTTCAGATAGTAGGACATTTTCTTCCTAATTATAGAAATTAAGTTTCCCTTGAGTTACATTTGACTCTGGACAAACAAATGGACATATAGATTTTCATAACAGTATTCTTAGAAATAATATTTGCTATTGCATTTTTTCCTGATTATTTTTAACTTCCTACTTTAACCTACAGCTCAAGCGGTCTGAGTAATATTAATACTAAGCAGATCTGACCCTACCTATCAACTCAAAAGGGACCAAGTGGGCTCTTGTATCTGGTAAGCTAATCTTTGATTGATTCACATCAAGGGAATTCAAGAAAATTGGTTCCTGATTGGTTCCTCATCTTCCAATTAGTCTATTTTGAAGAAATTCCAAGAGACCAGTTTCTGAGAACCTGTTTTACTTTTTAATACAATTTATTAATAGAAAACATACCTCTAGACTACTAATTTGTTACTCTGGTGTTTGATGTTGCTTCAACTATTGCATTTTCCTTCTAAGTATTGGAGAAAAGATTATGAATACTGTACTTCCAGCTGACAAGTCCAGCATCTTAACTGCTTGTACCACCACATCCCCTGGTATTTTAGGGAGACCTTGATTTTATGGAATCAGTGTTTAATGGGCATTTATTAAATCAAAAATTAATTGTTTAATTAGATCCTAACTTTAATTATTAAAATCTATTCCATCCTAGCTCCTGCCAACCTAGCAGTTCGAAAGCATATAAAAATGCAAGTAGATAATAGGTTCCATCTTTAGTGTGAAGGTAACAGCATCCATGCACTTCAGCATATAGTTATGCTGGCCACATGACCATAGAAGCTTCTTTGGACACACTGGTTTTTCGGCTAGGAAATGGAGATTAGCACCGCCCCCTAAAGTCAGCCATGACTGGCAGGAAGCTTTATCTTTTATTCCAGCCTAAATTAATTTAATGCTCTGGAAATCAGTCATCTATCTGCTAAACATATGTTGGCATCCTTATAATTAATAAAGATGAGAAAGAATATGGACTGTAAAAACCTAATTGAGAAATTATATGGAAAATTAAAATTCTACAATATAGAGAGACTCTCCCCAGAAAATAGTTAATAGAATATGTCTTGCAAAGTTTAAAAGTTTTATTTCTGTTTTTTTTAACCACTTTCTTAACATACAGTACTTGAGCATTTCTTATTAATCTCACTCTTTTGCACTGGAGATGCCATAGGGCAGTTTTGTTAGTGCTATAGAGTAACACGTATTTCTATTATTCTGAAGCATCTTTCTCTGCCCTTTCTTCCCAGTCTGAAAAAGCCTGTAACAAGAACATTCAGACGACACTTCTCCCCTTGCTGCCTTGGATTAAAATTACAAGAATATCACACTGTATCCAGGAAACCTGTTCTTTGGAAGAAATTTGAAAAGCACATTCCCTTGCATATAACTGCATGAGAAATGGAAGAAAAAAGAGACATTTTTTGAATGTCACACTAATTCAGTCTTTGGCACTCACCTACAGCAAATAATGAGAAGATAAAGGGAGGAAAGACAGTTTAGAATTTCAGTCTAGGCATTCTAGACTGAATATATGGGGCAAATGGATTCAAATAAATCTTCATGACTAAATAGAGATTCAAAGATGTTTTCCAAGTCCAGCATTTTATAGTACTATACAATACAATATTGCTTTATTGGAGAAAAATACATGTTTTTATAATTAAATATAATTAAGGTAAACTTAAGATAGAATTTACAAAATATTTCATCTTTTTAAAACTGAAGCCACTCTGTGAAATATTTATTTAAAGAAAATCTTATTATGTTTCTTTAGCTACAATAAATTATGTCTGACTCTTAATGATTTTATGGAGTCTCAGTCTATTAGCTTTTGTTTGCTAATAATTACCTGTATGGGACAGTCACTCTATTTGGTCCAAGATACTGACTGACTGACCAAATCAATAGAGATTAAATAATATGTTAGGAATACAGACTGTAATCTTAAACATATGTCAGAGCACAAATTTCATTGACTTCTGTAAGAAACTGAAAATGCAAAGGGAGAGATAAAAATGTTATCTTTACTAGTGACATTGTCATACTATACTCTGACTTTGGGAGAACTTTTTAGCCATACAAATATCATCTATACTTTAAAGATCATATCAGTTGAAGATGGAGAACTCAAAAGATGGAGAACTCTGGGTGGTTTTCTGAATTAAAATTCTGGCTTGTTGTTTTTCTCAAGATGCTACTGCAGCTCTGGTAGCAAATAGTCCTAAGTGTTTTGTCTTTGAGTCAACAGGAAGTGGAAGGAACTCTAAATTTTCTCTGTCATCATCATCAAAGTACTGTATCAACAAAATCAGCAGCAATCGAGGCTGTTTATAGATCTTGTTTTGATCAAATGGCCTCATTAAGACCTTCAGGAGGTTGATCATGCACTAATTGTTTTTCTGAGTTATTTGCACTAGAGTTGAACACATCTGCTGCAGTTACCACTCTTAAAAGCTGCTGGATTCAAATTTCTAGCATTTTAGGATATACTATTTCATTTTACTGTTTTAGCTGCCATATTCATACAACTGTTCAACTATTGATCTAAGATTGTTTTTATTACAATGATCCATCATTCTCAAACAACATTTTTCTTTGTGATATTCTCATTTCCTTTGGTAAACTTGTAGCTGTGTGTGTTTGTGTCTGTGTGTGTTTAAATGCTTTATTACATGGTTTTTGTATGATTCTAGTTTAACTTCTTGGTGTGTCATCAATAATAATTATTTCAAAATTACAATATTTTTCCACTTCTTTGACTTAAAATTATCTTGCAAGAATAAATGCCATATTGCCAAAAATAATCAACAGTGAATACTGTTTCTTCTTGTTCAAAACAATTGTAAAATATAATTATGCAAGGCTAAAATAAATAGGCACTTAGAAATGTTGCTACAAACACACAGAATCCTTCAGAAGACTATCATGCAGTGTGAACCTTCCTTCCTTACTCCTAAATATGGAACAAACCTGTCCTCATCCTTCCTCTTATCCTTCTTCTCATCCCCAGCTGAACAGATTTACAGCTATTATTGGCTTCTCTAATTTTAAACTAGCATTTTCCCTCTTCTCCTGCCATAATTTTTGTCATAAATATGATCTAATGTGCTTTGATTTCTGATATGGTCAGGAACTGTTGAGAAGTCATTGTCTTGTGATGCACAGATGGTTGTTAGCTGCCAGCTGTACTTAATTAGATCTGCCACTCTAGGGCGCATGATTGATTATCTCCAGCTTTTATTTCTTCAATGGGGGCTTGACATGGCTATATGTCGTACGGCTATATGTCGTACTGTTTTTATTGTGTTTGGGGAAGACATTCTGTTTTTTCTGTTTTAGCTTTGACAGCACTAGGTACCATGATTGTTGTTGTTATATGCAGGCCAATCACAAGTTTAAGTTCTCCATCATGATTTATTGGCTATTGCCAATCACAAGGTTCCTTGCTCACCCACTACCAGCATTGTCATTCTACTGCTCAACTAGTTGAGGGCAAAGCTCACTTTATCTCCTCCTTCACCCATTATACTTTCTCCGGTCTGTTACTTGTCTTTTGTGGGTCGTTTTTGAGAGTTGGCCCAAGTTCAGAAACAATAGCTTCATTAACTCTCACAACAGATACACAGTACTGTACCTTGTACTGAGATATGATGGATCTCACCTAACCCCATCCTCCACAATAAGTCCTTGGTATTCAACCCCAGTACTGTTAGTTTCATCCAGTTGCTACAATACCTATCCACAATACATCTCACCTGTCATTAAAAAAAAGATGCTGCTGTTATGTAAACATTTGCTTTTATATCACACAGTAAGAAAGAAGATGTAAAGTATGTATCTTTTACAGTAAAGGTCCCTACTGGTTTGCAGGGGATTTTAGTCTATGAGAAAA
>JANHZU010003987.1:73407-90463 GCA_032468055.1 Acrochordus granulatus
GACCTTGGGCCAGTCATTCTTTCTCAGCCCTAGGAAGAAAGCAATGGCAAGCCACTTCCAAAAAATCTTGCCAAGAAAACTTCAGGAATCTATCCAGGCAGCTGCAGTGGTCAACATTAACTCAAATGTGCATGCGTGTGTGACACATACACACTGGAAGTATGCAGGTTATACCAAATATATAGGCTATTTTGTTTTCTGTCATTGGCTGAATTTAAATATAGTAAAAAAAAACCTTTGTTTTTGAGTTCTATGGATAATACTCCATTTATGACTTCAGTCTTCTTCCACCATGGCTTTACAGTAGGAAGCTTTTGACAGGTAACTTTTGCTTCCATTTTGGTAATAATAATGTTAGCATGGATAACTGAAAAAACTGAGGTGAGATTTAATACAGTAAGGGTTTAGTAAAGGTATCCTACTTTGTTGGGCTGAGGTTTGCATCCTTTGAATGTCACTACTAAGGGAGCAATACTAAATCAAAACATTTAATAGAAGGACAAGGGCAAAATTATTAAATATTAATTTTAATTCATTAACATAATGAAATATTATGTTTTAGCTAGAACTGCAACTTCTGCTGCAAAAATTTGGACAATTGAAATAACAGTAAAAAGATACAGATAATTCCAAAACTTTGTTACCATCCTCTTTCAGAAGCACATACATAAACATTGAGATGTGGTGGAATGGGTTCACATTCCATCATATCTTAATGTTTCCATATTTAAACAAAATAAGATGTGAGGGTTAATTATATTGTACTATACTTAAACCCTGAGTAGAGTGTATTATGGCCTCAGGGAAACAAATCAATTTCAAACCATGGTTTCTGATCATGGTTTATTTCCAGAGATCATATTGAAGATTAAACCTGTGTTCTGAGTTTGGAAATGAAAATAAATCAGTTATCTAAAAATAGAGATGAAAAATTTTAATTCCCTTCTTGCAGCTACTAAAGGGAAAGGTGAACAAAATAGCCCAATATAATCTGAATCCAATTTCTGTGTGAGGCAAACCACTGATGTTTGCTAATTCAGCACATAGTCATACCAGTCACATGACCATGGAAGCGTCTTTGGATAAATGCTGGCTCTCTCAGCTGTGAATTAGATATGAGCACTGCCCCCTAGAGTAAGCCATGACTGGCAGGGGAAACTTTTATCTTTTTTTTTTAATTCTGAAAGATATTCACATCTCTGACTTAAATGGATTTATCTGAGAAAAATGTAGATGTTCCACCCAGCAAGAAGGAAAAGAAGATGAAGTATTGCATTAAATTGGAGATTCATGGAAATATGATCAAGGAATATCTAGATACTTTGAATTTTGTTCTTCAAGGCCAGATAAAGTGAATTCTAGAATCTTAACATAATTTGCTGATCATTTGGCTGATCCATTGTTCAGAAAGCCTGAGAAACAGGTGAAGTGTTAGATTACTGGAAAAATAAAAATGTTCAGAAAAGGATGGCTAGGAGGATCAATAGAAGTATTTATAGTCTGATAACAATACAAAGGAAGAGAGATCAGTCTTTAAGCACTTTGGAAACAATGCAGTAATTATCAACAATGATTTGCTACAGAATATCTCATTTTTGATCCAATTGTGGGTTACAGAAAAGCTGAAATATATCTTTATTTCAGCTAAACAAAGCTGAAATATATCTTTATTTCAGCTAAACATTCAATTAACTCTGCAGGCATTCTGAATAGCAGATTGGTAAGTGAATTAGACGGAAGGAGAATTAAATGGATGCACATTTGACCCAGAAATCAGCAAGTGCTTATTAATGGCTCCTCATCAAATTAGAATGAATTATTGAGTATAGTGCCATAGGGTTTAGTGCTGAGCCCTATATTCTTCAGTCTTTTTTAAGACTTGAATGAGAAGGTTGAAATAATGCTAGTTGTATTGTAAATGGCACAAAATTAAGTACATTGTTAATTGCTGGGAGACAAAAAATATTTTAGTTGTAACCTTTGTATTAGAGAAATAGGCTGAAAATAACAGAATGAAATCCAAGCAAAATGTAAAATTCTTAATGTAGGAAACAAAATATGCCACTATAGCAAATGCAACTACCTTTCAAGGAGTATTCCATAGAAATAACTTTAATAATTAAAAAGAAATTTATGTATTCATTCATTCATGAACTTTATATGGCTGCCCATCTCACAAAAACCTATCCTTTAATTAATACAACAATTAATTAAAACAAATATATATAAATAGTAATTATTAAAAATATGAAACAGTAGGTAAAATATGAAATGAAGCAATAAAAGTATTGATAATGTTAAATTGTGAAGTATTTTCTGCCACTAGAGTGTGCTACTCTTCCACTTGTACAACATAAAGTTAACTTTTAGGAGCATTTCAATCAACTTTCATAATCCTGGATTTTTATTTTGCTACTCGCTATTATTAGTAAATTAATGTTTATCTGATATTAGGGAGGCCATGAGATCAGCTTAATTAGCCATCATCCTTGACTTTGTTCATCACAGTCCTTTTGCTTATCTTTTTTCTCTGATTGTTGCCCATTGTTGCATGTTTGGAGAATCTTGCTAGCCAAAGGCTATACATAATATGGGCAGGGGTATACAGCAAACCAACTGCACTTGCATCATATATATAGGAGGGGCTGCATAATGGGACAGTTCTGAAAGCTTTCTTAGTTTTTGAACAGTGATGTGCATATGTGAGGACTTACACAACACTTTGCACATGTCTTTCTTGAAAATGACGGGAAATTAGACTTTCATGATAACAGAAAATTCTGAGAGCTGCAAAAAGATGAATCAAGAGTTATGTCATTGGAGGTATAGGTTGTCCAGCCTGACCTAAAGGAACATTGCACTTCTTCTTTTTTTTTTTGTTTCTTATCACTGCTCTCATGATTTCATCAAATTGGTGAACAACTAGTGACAGCAATGAAGAGTATGGAACTTGGGCAAAAGATTGAATACTCAGAAGTGGAACCTTAATAGAATGTGATATCAACTGTTTCCAAGTAATTTAACATGTGCTTATCAAGATGTACATGGTGCCTACTGCTCAGTATGTTGATTCATGGAATGGAGACCATTGTCAAACTCTCTTTCCATGAGGAACATTCATGATGACAGGTAGTTTGAAAAAAGACCAAACACATAGTCCAAAACCAGGTATTGCTGCAAGATAAAAGAAAAATCCTATCAGTATCTCTCGAAGAATTTTTTGCTTTTCAAAAGACTGAATGAACTGTCAGTCAGTGATAGTTGATTGATAAATGATCTATCAATCAAAGTGAAAAATATTATAAAGTGTAAAGGTTGGAGAAGGAGAGGAAGGACTGTCATCTTCTTCATCAATTATATTAAGACTCAGCCAATAGGTGATTGTAACAATAATTTAGTCACAAGTCATACAGGCATCCATCCCACAAAAGAAACAACCTCTTTATTAGAAAGGAATAAATTACCTTTTTCTTGGGCGTGAAATCTAACAGCTAAGAATAATAAATCTCTAGTGACAGGAAATATATTTTGATGTTTCTCAAACAGCTGTTTACAAGTATTGCATACTAAAACATTAATTAAAATGAAAATATGTAAAGTCAAAAAAATGTGTTATGGAGAATTGCATTCTGCTGCACAAAAACTAGTGCATTCTTTGTCTTATTAGACAAATAAACTAGTTGAAACAAGATGTGTCTCTTTTATTATAATGGCATTAAAATTAAGTTTCCCTAAAATGAAATCTGCCCTAAAACATGGATAGCATTATACCTCCCAAATACATGAAAGAGAAATGAATTTATCACTATCATGAATACTGTGCAGAGATTAAAGTATTTATTTGAAGTATAACTCCATAGATAGCTTAGTTCTCAAACCCTCAGATTTTGAAGTAAATTCCACTGACATTTCTAGATTTGCATCTAATTATGCAGTACATAATCACAGTATGCAATTTTAATATTAACTAACATCTGAGACTTACTTTTTTTCTCGGTCTGCAATTTTCTAGCATTCCTGTCATTCATATATTCCTCTCCTATACTTGAGGCTGAGCTAAAAGCTAAAAAGTGAAGAGCAGAGCAAAAGCAGGCGAACAGTACTGAAAGCACATTCAGGTTGATCAATGAAGCATAAACGTTACAATGAGATCTCTTTGCTTCTTAATTTTAATTCTTTTTGCTAAGAAAGTACATTTCCCACCAGAACTGATTGTGGAAGTGGTATAGAAGAGCCTTCATAAACAATTCATATTTGCTGTAAGCGTTTCATTTTTCCCCACTTAGCAAAGGTGGGAGAGTCTCTTAAATATTCAATGATGTGAAAAAAAGTAAAAACTTTTTTTAAAATACCCCAAAGGCTCCTTTTCTATTAATAAGGAATCATTTAAAGAAAGCTACATGCAACACAGAGCTTAGGAGTATTTGCATGATGATATTAATAATAATCGTCTTTTCAATACATAATTTACAGTCAATTACAGTCAATACATAATACAGTCAATTAAAATGTTCTTTTATTATAAAATCCATATGCTTAAAGAAATATTTAAAAAATTAGATTAAGTTAAATTTTAAAAATAACATTTGAGAAAAATTGTTAAGATTGGAAAGAATTTATGTTTTATAAATGACAAAATAAATGTCTGTTCAGGATGTGTTGAATATTTAAACTCAAGAGGGAGGTTATTATTAATAAATTAGCAACACCTTTGTTCAAATTATGTAGAAAATGGTATCTTGGGGAAGGTTAACAGGCTGGAAAGTTGGTGTTGAATTACATATACGAGGCAAGTGAGAAATATCACTTTATTCAAAAATATAATTTTAAGGAGGTATTATTAAAAATCTTACATTTATTTCAGTGTAATTATTCCACTAAAATAAATAGGATTCTAAGTCCTTTCTTTTTTTGTATACTTTATATACTTTTTCCTTTTTCAAATATTAATAGAAGAGTTTGTTTTATAAATATAAAGATGTTTTGGAGCAATGTTTACCTAGTTCTTATATTTGAAATAAATAAGATTTTACCTCTCTTTCTTTATGTCCAAATCAAGCTTTAGAATGGTAGGAATTCAGAAAGGTTAATCAGATACAATCAGATTATCATTTTTTCTTGATTTCAAAAACTGACAATCTTATATGGAGGAAGGAGGAAGACCACAAATTAGGATGGATTCCTGGAGCCTTCTTGTAAATGTTTGTATTCAGCACCACTATCTTAGTTCCCAGATCAGCCATAACTCTGAGCAAAAATTTCAATCAAATTTGCCTTGAATTCTGAGCAGTTCAGTTATAAGTCTGAAAAAACATATTTGGTGAACTGGGTTCTCCATGTGATGAAGATCATGTGGTTGACTTATCCAATGCAGACTTATTATCAATCCACTCATGATGTATAGATCAGCCAGAAAGTTTAAACTGAAAACAAGTGAGGCAGGAGAAATACTCTCATGGGAATTAGGTACCAAAACAACAACTCTTCTGGCCTGTCAGTGAACTGAGATGGAATTGGGTTGGATTAACTCACACTCTAAATACTAGAGCTGAGTGAACAGGCATTCTCTAATGTTCTGGTCAACATGGTTCCCAAAATCTTCCATGAGGCAAAACATCCTTTGAAGCTACTGATACCTTTACTACTGATGAGACTGGTGGTCTCATTGCCATCTTTATTTATTAAATTCATTATTTTTTGCATCTCTGGACTTTATATTTCTAAAGAGAGTTAAAACCTCTTATTGGGGAGGGAGGGAGGTCACACCAATTTTTTTTTTTTTTACAACAAACCCTGGAGTTCAGACAATCTGAGAAAGAGAGAGACTGGCCCAAAGTCACTCCAGGAAGTCCCTGTTCAAGAAGAGATGTGACCATGAGTTTCTCTAGTCCAAAACTGACATTTAATTCACTACTTCATATTGAACAAAAGCAGACTGTAAGCATGCTTAGCAACAATTGCAAAGGAGAGTTCCTGTATTTTCTTTTGTTTATTCTTAACAGCCTTTGAATTTCTCATTTGCAGGATTCTACTCTTAGCCATAAACAAAGAAATGAAACTATTTAGGACACTGGAGATAAACCTGCAGTTCTGCAACAAAAGCCGAACTAAAATTTCCACAATATTTTACCATAGGCATGCCAATGGGAGTTGTAATTCCTCAAAATTTTTACAATTTTTCACTTGTTTAGAAACTGGAGGCCATTCTTTAGACCACCAAAATTTTCTCCTCTCATCCCATTTATTTGTGGGTTTTTAAAAACATCATATATCGATTCATGTAATCAAGCTTGTCTTATAGCCATGGACAATGACATACTTATTATCTTTTAATCAATGCTATTTCCTCAGATTTTATTACAAGGTCTCTTAACTGCTGGAAGAGTGATGGTGAAAGAACACAGTATAGGTCAATCTCATCTTAATACTACAGAAATCATCTAGGTTTCTTACCTAATTAAATACTCTGTATGCCTATTGCCTAGAAAACAGATGAGGCAAAGGAAAAGTTCTTTACTTCCTGGGTTCTTCTGCTCTTTAAAGTGTGCTGAGAATATATCTGCATATATTTTTTGTTGTTCTCAAGCTGGATCTTCTTCGTTCTGTTCGAGAACTCAATTTTCCAAAGACTGGATCTGTGGAGCCTACTTGGTTTCTATAAAGCATCAAATTCTTAACTTACTGTTTGATTCCAGCTGTTAATTCACATATTATGCTAATGTAGCAATACTGTCAAAGATTTCAGATTGAAACATTGGATAATTTTTCCAGTTAATATTGTCATCTTCTACTGCAGTATAAAGTGTATAGTGTTGAGCAAAATGAACATTTATTCCAGTCAGTGCAAGTTTTCACTGCTTTTCTGAGTGCTTCATAGACCAAACATCAGATTTCTGCATTTCCAATCCATTTGGAGAGAATCATAGATCAATACTAAATAGATCAACAGTGATCCATAGATTTGGAGAAGAAAAAGAAGATCCTCAAATTATAGCTTCTGTTTCTTCCTTGAGGTTTCTTTTGAATAAATAGAGAGAACAGCATGTTCCAAAAACCATGTATCTTTTTGTTGAAAGTATAACATGAAGAACATTGGGGGTTCTTGTGAATATGTTTTTGCTTTTCAGAAGCATTTACTTCTGGATAACTGTGATAACGTGCAATTAGAGAGTTCTAAAGATGCAGGAAAGGAAAAAAAAACCTCTTGCAGTAGAAAGTGACCACCCAGCACCACATTAAGAACAGCAGAAGCTATGAGAAGGGTTGTTCTTGGCATTTTCAAACCACAATTGACGTGGCATTGTTAGCCTCTAAAAGTGAATCAGTGCAATCCTCTTAAAAATTGTTTTAAAAACAATTGGCTTTGGAATACCACTGAAGTTGGATACACCCTGTAATACTGAGCAGTTTGATTTACCAACATGAGATTATATGATGAAAAAGAAGGAATTAAAAATATAACGAACAGTCTTAGAATTAGCCAGTGTGGTGCAGCTGCTAAAGGCTTGGACTAAGATTCAAAAATTTTAGGCTCAACCTAACTATAAAACTCACGAAGAGATTTGGTCTAATCCTTCTCTTTCTTCCCCCCATTCCCAATCCTTCTCCTATGGGTTTGTTGTAGAAACAAAAATGGTCAGAAGAATATTGTGCCATCTTAAACTCATTTGAGAAAAGAGAGTACAACTTAAGTAAATAAGATGAAACAAGCACATTCACTAGTGAGAGTAAAGGCAGAGAAAATTTCATTACATAGAGTGCATTCCTTATAGCGTATACAATGAGAAGTGATTTCAAGGTAAAGCGTTTACTTACTTTTGTCAATTTGGTGATTTCCAGATGGATTGGATCATAACATCCATCAATCTCAGCATCATCAAAAATAATGATGTTGAACTATAATAGGCATACCTGCAGGCTGACAGTTTGAAAACAATTGGTACAAAAAGACATACAAATTCAGTGGATCTCTCTGCTGGAACCATCCATGATCTTCAACACACCATTTATTGGCTGCCATTACTTCTCTTTCCAATGCTGACTTTTTAAAATGAAAGAGTGGGAGATCCTATCCATTAAGAGTAATTTTTTCTATTCTTTATCCATGTATTGCAAATGGATGAAGTTATTATATATAAGCAATATATGCAGTTATGTCCTAGGGCTAGTGTGAGTCATGTTAACCAATCCCTATTATTTTTCTAGAATTCACTTTATCGTTATTTATTTAATTTCTAAGATTTATATACCACCAAACTTACTGTACAGACTTCCTTCTATTGAAATATGTTTATTCAGACAATGACCAGAAAAAAATTTAAAAATACCAAAGTAAAATCAAATAGATGAGATAAACTATTAGCATAAAAATATAAAACAACACAAAAATGTAACCTGTAATGGTGTGTTAATTTCATGTGCAAGCGTAATCTAAAATATTACAATCTATAAAGATAGAGAGATAGAAATAAATATGGAAGTAGAAATATCATTTCTGTGATCAGTTATGGTTTATTTTCATACAGCAATGCAGAATTTGGCTACTGTACAAGGGAGAAAGAGTTTTGAATATTCTAGAAAATGGTTCACATAGGAATTCTCAGGCCTTCCTGGAAATTTACATATTAAGGGTACAATATAAGAAGACCTTATATCCCAATAAAATTTACACTATATTAATACTTGCAAAGTACTTTCAATTTCCTTGTCACCACATGGGCAGGTTCACTCAGGTAATGGGGATTCTGAAGGAATTGCCTCGCAGCAGAGTGGATGGTAAATTTTTACTGGCTTTGAAAAACACTATCCTCAGTTTAGGAAAGGTTAAATACTGTAGATATCTTGCTGGTTCCAAGTACCCTTATTTATCCAGTGTCTGCCATGTTGGGCAGGTTATTGACTTCAGCTTGAAGCTCTATAATGGTATGTGAAAATAACCTTGGAAGACAGGAAATTGATGGCAACCCAAGGAATAGTGAGATAATAGGCAACTTAACCCACAGTAGCAATGTGGGAACAGGAAGGGACCCTTCCTAGTTTCTTTCATTATAAAAAAGATAGAGGGGAGAGAAATATATATTCAGACTTGCAAGATTTTGTTCATGTAACTTCACAATAAAATAGAATTAGTTCATCTGGCTGTGTTTCCTATCTGATCTACTTCACAAGTCTGACAAACTTTTTTAATATCATTGTAGTATAAGATTATTGATAATGTTCATACAGCATCTGAGCAATAGTAGCAAAATATGTATGTGACATGATGGTGACATGAAGTCTAATTCATAAAAGTTTATTCCAGAATATTCCATCTCCTTGTCTCTTTCTCTTTCTGAGTGTGTGTGTGTGTAATCATAGAAATGGAATAACTCTCACAGGCATTGAGGAAGAAAAGAAGCACTTAATTTTGAAATCAATTTTTGTGTATCCAAAATTACTTAAAACTGAAATATATTTGGCCTTTCATATAAGCTTTCAGTAGCTGGAGAAGTTATTCCTTTTAAAGAGGAATGATGCAAAAAATGAGCTGCACCCATTGGTAGGATTCCTCTTTTGTTCTTGAGTATGCAGAGAATTGGGACTTTGGAGTGGAGAACAGTATTGGATGAGAATGCAAAATGATCACATGGGCATCTGCTCTTATCCATGGGTGGGGAAACTGCAACTTGAAGTCCAAATCTAATGCAGCTCCAAACCTAATTTTATTATTAAATCTAGAGAGAAGGAGAAGCCACAGAAAACTGCACATGGAGAATATTACCTAAATTTGATTTTAACTCCACACACTTGTGATTCTAGTTATATCCACAGTTGTTACTTATCCCTGCCCACGGCCAGCATGCAGCTCCAAGCTGTTAACCTGGGATGCTTCCCACACAAACATAAACATCCCTTTCCAGAGGGTTATTTAGCTCCTTTAGGTTGTTATAAACCCAAGTGGCAGGTATCCTCATCATAATATACATGTTCATTTTGACTATGAATACATTATTTATCCCTGTGAAAGGATCAGTATAATGTTATAGTTAGTCTGCTTGATATTATTATTTTAAACCTCCCCCATTGTATTAAATTCAAAGAACATGTTTTAATTAAAACCTTCTGGCAGTGTCTTAAGATCTGGCTTCTTTTGAAAAGCCCAAACTATGGCTGTTAAATCTATGTGGGCCAGCCCTAAAGTGGGGGAGAAAAAGAGAAAGGGGAGAAGGAAAAAGGGGAGGGATAGAGGAATTGGAGGAGTGATTATGGTGAAAAAGGCAGATGAAAAACATGGTTAGGAATTAGGTGAAAACATTTTTGGAAGAACCCAGCAACAAAAGCTCCATGACGTGGAAAGCAATGTGCAGGAGACAGAAGGAAATGCAAATTGTATTCAAATCCTTCTGGTGCAGTGTCAGATTCAAGAGGATTTTTCTTTCTGTATGGATAGCAACTTGCTTCTTCGTCAACTTGCCAGCATTTCCCTGCCTTAAAAGGGATGTGAACTGCACTCCAGCCAGAATGTCTGTTCCTCAGGATGTTCCCCCTCCCCTTTCAATTTAGTCTACGTGGCCGAGCCATTCTGTACATCAGAAACACAGACACACCAAAAATGCTTTTGCCCAGAAGAAGTATTCACAAAGGGTTCCTAGTTCTGTCAAATAAAACACCCTGACCAATTTTTTTTTTGTGATCTCAGCTCATAGCATTATTATGTTTGATTATCCTTCATATGTGTTTGAATTTATTGCCTTCCTTAATAAATGATAATGCAGCTTATAGCTTTGGAGAATATCCACCAGTCATTGCAAACAGTATGCAGCTTGAAAGTTTCTGCAAAAGTAAACCACCTTCAGATTTTCCTACACAAATGTTGATGGGCTTAGATGACTTCATCAACTGCAGTATGTTGTGCAACTAACCTCCCCCCACATTGGCCTCTCAACATTACTTTCTTTCCTCTTGCCGTCCCAGTTTCTTTGTCTGTTTTATCTATTACTTGTTCTTGGTCTCTCACTCCCAATCTTTAACTCCCCCCTTTCATTTCTATAATTTATTTAACAAATACCATTTTTGTGTCAGACACACACATAGAAATACTTTCCCCTTTTTCATTGCCTCTCTGAAAGTTTCTGCAACCAATTTTTCTATGTAAAATCAGAAATATAGCTACAGATATGCACAAAGGCATGCATACATATAGAGTTATATTTGGTATGTGAAATTTGCTTTGCCTTTATTTTTTGTTTTTAGTAGAGCATCAAGCTTCATTAAACAGAGCCTGATAGGAAAAAATCTACAGTTGGAATGAAAGAATCCTAAACTGGGAATTTGTGTTAAGTATAATCCAACCCACAATCTTTAAACTACAATAGGGAGGCAGAGAAGGATCGCTGCAATTGGATAATGGTGGGAAAGCTAAGAGTTAAGCTGAACTGAACTTTTATCAACTGTCAAACATGCCTCACATTTTCATGCATACCATTTCTCATATTTTGGTAGAGATTTTCCTGAAGGAGTTTTCAGAAATTATGCTTCAAGATGTCTTTGTTTCAGCTAATTCTTTCTAAATCTTTCCATATAACATAAATAAAAAATTATTAAGTGTAAGATTTCCATTGATGTATTGCAAATAGAGCCTTGCCAAAAAAAAACTTCACTGAAGGAGTTGGTGGACTGAGTGAATCCTACAATTTTGATAGCATCAGCCCACATATAAACCATCTTGTTTCCAGAACTATCCATAAATGGATTTAATCAAAACCTTCTCTAATCATATTATATAGAAATGAGGAAACTCCAGAATGTTTATAAAAGCCAGCTTGGTCCAGTGGTTAAGGTTACAAACTAGCAAACTGCAGGTTGTAATTTTAATCCCACCTTAGCCATGAAATCCATCTGGGAGATCTTGGGCCAGTCACTCCCTCTAGCCCAACCCACTTCACAGAGTGTTTGTTGTAATGAAAATAGGAGCAGGAAGGTGTGTTAAATATGTTCGCCACCCTGAGTTGTTTATAAAATAGTAAAGGCGGGAAATAAATATGGACTAGCTTGGAGAACCTAACTTGGCCCAAGCTATCTGTACATAATGAATTCATCCAACTTTGAATTCATCCAATTGCCCTCAGTCAAACCTCAAATTCCTGCTCAGTATGGGAACAGAATGATTAAGTATGGACACAGATATGGACACAGTAATCCTCGACTCAAAAAATAAAAATATCAAAAAGCATGAAAATGCATCTGAACTTCTGCTTTAATATTATTGAGCAAAATATACTCTGAAAGCACCACCTAAAGCAGGAAGACACACTTTGCATTAGTTCAAGAGAAATTTAAGCAACATGTTAAAGAACAGAGTGGATCCATTGTTGCAGAGATCAGGTGTTTTCAGAGGTGCCTGAAAGACTTAAAGCATCCAGCTGAGTCCTTACCTGGCCCCCAATCTAAAAGATTGGCAATTCTTTTGCCCTCAACCATAGTGCACTGTTCTGGGCATGACAATAAAGATGATGATATTTTGCATTTCTAAGTTTTTAATGGCATCTCATTATAATATATTCTGTATTGTATATTAGCAAATTAAAATGTATTTGTTCATTTTTGCATTAAACCAACATTTTTCCATTAAGAACCGGGTTACCAAACACTCTGGTATATACCAATTTATCAAAAATTGATTTATATAATATATATAAATCATCACTTTTTCATGGGTTCCTTGGGAGTAAAAGAACTGATATGGTTAATCTCATTTTACCCTTTGCTTGTTTACAGATGATCACACATATCCAGAACAAGTTTACATTCTCATTTGTGAGAAGTCCAGAAAGTTAGCTGAGTAAACATTTGGGGTGCATCTTCCTATTTGAGATTTAAAACTAGTCGCTAAAGCGGAACTAAATAATAGACAAATAGTAATTGCTCTCTCAGCTTCTCCTTTGAAAATCCATCTTACCTTCTACAGCAAAAGAAGCCACAATGCATTTTATAGAAATTGTTGTACAGCCACATTTCCTGAATTGTTGTGCTATCTAGAATAGAGATGAAACATACTTTTTCTAAGCAAGTTTTTTGTATGACTCAGAGTGAGTCTATGTGGCACATATTTCTCTTCCTTTTCCCCCCTTCACACTGACTGAGTTTGCCAAAGAAATCCTTTCCTAGTCTCTCTCTCTCTCCTTCCTCTCCTCTCCTCCCCTCCCCTTCATGGTTAAGAAATTATAAATGTAATGCAGAAACATTTTTAATATTAACAGCAGCAGCAGCAAAATAATTATATTTATTATTTAGCAACTAATAAATGATGGCTTACAGAAAATAAATTCACACACAGTGTTGCAAGTTAAGAGTTTGATGTGATCTGGAAAGGGTTTTCTTCTGTAACAGTGTTCCAAGGAGATACTATATAGGCCTTGACAGATCTGAAAATCACATGTTGCATAATAAATTCCAAATTGAACCCAATTCCATGTTTTTAGCTCCAGAAATGGGTAAAATCCTCATGCATATACACATGGGTGCTCATTGGCTCTGTTTTTGAAAATCAACTTCCCTGAGCAGGACAAGATATGTAAGCAAAGCTTTATACTTGGGAAGTAAAGCACAATGACAGAAAAGAAACCATGCAAAACTGCCTCAGTCTGATCAGTCTAATCCAGGGGCAGACAATCTACAGTTCATTCAAAGAGGCCCCACACCTCTTTGTGGCCCTTAGAAACCTTAGGTTACAGACTGAATTTTTTTTTTCCTTTGGCCTGAAGGACTGAACAACTGAAGGGCTGGAATACGTGCCGTAAAACTTGCAGGGACTTAAAGAATCCATTTTGCTCCTTTAAAAAATCAGTTTCCTTCCAAACAGGTCCTTTTTCTTATGAGGGAGCTAATAGTTAAAATGAAACGTACATACATTTTGCTCCGTAATTCCTCCCTCCCCCTGCAAAAATAAATATGGGTTGGAATATGCCTCTGACCATGGTCATTTCTACATTTAGTAAAGCGTAGCTCCTCAAGCCAAAAAAGTTTAGCCACCCTTCCTTGTTCAGCTGTAATAGCTGTTCCTCAGGAATTCAGAGTAAGAAGAGTCTTTCACTTCGCTGATTTTTTTAATTCATTGTTTTAGCTGGAGACACCATTCATTGAACTTGGAACTTTGGCTAGAAATACAATATTTCATTATGGATCTCTTCTGGGTTTCAAAGATTTCTAGACAAAATGAGAATAAATGTGAAGACTAAATTCACATTATGAATTCACATTATGAAACTTATGTGAACCTTCCTCCCACTGAATGAATTGATATAAAGAAGAGAAATGATAGGCTCATAACCCAAACATACACTGAGCATATGGCTTAGTAAAGACTACAATTTAAACATACAGTAACTTTATGGTTGTGGTAATTGCTATTCATAGCACTGTAGACCTGGTAACAGTGGTCTGACTTCCAATTGGAACTCTGACTATATCATTTGGAAGAGCTTTATTTAGAATTCAGAATTTGCAATTTAGTTGTTCGTTCTGAATGTCTGTATTCCAGTCAGCCACATCAGTTCCTCCATTAAATTTGAAGCCCATATAAAATTTTACTTAGCCTTACTAACATATCCCTGATGATCATCCTGATTAGATAGTGTATTAATAAACATGTGTCATGAAGGAATAAAATTACAGTATAAGCATATATAAAATGCTGTATACTTGTACTTGCAGTAGAGGGGGGGAAATGGAAATGTCCTGGAAAGAAATTGTGGCAGTTTTAATTTGCATTTTAATGTTGTCCCAATTTTGCTCACCTTTCTTTTTCCAATTTTTCCCACTGTAAAACCCTGCACAATACATTACCTTGACAGGTAGTATTCAGTGAAGAAGTCATCCATTTTGCTTCATGGATAAGAGGGTTTTCCCTAGTCCAAATCTATCATTTGTTTAACGCTTTAATCAAATGTTCTATCAGGGATTTTCTGCTGATTGTTTACTACAAAGCTATAAATTAGAAAAGCAAATCTTGGTCACTAAGTGACTTCCCTACTTTCCAATGACATTTTAGAAGACATTATACTAATTTTCCAAGCAAGGCTGTATCTCTGACAAGGCTATAACTTATGATACATTAAGTTTTGGTGTTGACTATAATAATAAAAAATATTTCTTTCATTTTCATTGTTGTATTTTTATCATCAGGAAGAGAGGTAATTCTGCAGTCTCAGCCTGAGGAGCCAAAATGACATGAATAATCTTGGATGCTACATACCATTTGTTTATTAGTGTATTTATTTATGAGATTTATTTTCTACCTGATCATCCTGCCTTTAGGAAAGTAGGGATGAATTTGGGATTCTGCCTTAGGCAAACTGGTCCTGGATCCAGATGATATGTTATTTGTAAGCAACATACTATTCGTAAAGGTAAACAATCAGAAATTTGCTTCCTCAATTTTATATAAGGATAGATGTTCAGGAAGATGGATGCTTGAAAGAGATATTTCCTAAGGAAGACTGAGCACATTTCAATGGCTTAATGAACAGGGATGATGGTGGTTTTGAAACAAAAGACACAAAGCATGTCACAGATTAGTTACTTCCACTGCTGCTTCTAGTTTCTCCCAGTACCTTCTTACCACTCTGGCTTATTTTTGTCTTTTTTATTTGGCAATTGGACATTCTTCCAAGCAAGCACTGAACTATAGATGCAGAACATATCAGTTTTATATCTGAGAAGGCCTACTGTGATTTTGTGCCCCCTCACACCCAGGATTTCCATAGATCAAAGTGATGTTGATTGATTGTGCTTTCTTTTGCATACTAAAGTCTCATACACTAAATTCTCATATGCCTTAAAACCCTAATTAATACCCAGCTCAAAATCTAATCAGGAGATATTTGTCCAATGTGCTTGTTGATCTATTTGAGAACTGCTCACAAATTTGTCTTAAATATTCCTGTACATTTGCATATAATCTGCCTTGGAGACTAAACATTCAGAGGGTTAGTTTACAATATGAATGTAGAAGTATAATAAGAGATTCTTGCATTATAATTAACTATAATAACAATTGAGACAAATGGAAGGTTACATATTTTTGTTCATTCTCTTCCTGTAGATATACAGTAGTACTAGAATATGAGACAGCAAGTAAGTAATGAGCAATTCCTTTGAGTGCATAAAATGAAAAAAGTCAAAAGTGATTATGAATTCCTAAAGCCCATGTGATTTGGAAACTGTTAATTCAATTTCATAAGGAAGAAAGGAAGAGCAAGATGAAAAAGGGCAAAGAGAGAGTTCTGCTTTCCTGAAACTATATTTGAGCATCACTGCTTTGTCAATTTATTGTTTGTGGTTCTGGACAAATGAAGTAGGGCTCAGTATTTCATTGTCTAATAACATGCTTCAGAATAATGGCTAGTTTTGTAGAAAGTATGCCTTTCCTTCAAACCATAATTAAAGGAATTGTATGAACTTGGTCTTTAGATATCTGGAAATGGAAGCTTAGTTACAAATGGTAGGGTAGAAATTGGAAGAGGAAGTCAAAGAGCAAAAACTGGCAGATTGTATTCTGAAGATGAAACCTTTGTGTTGTATCCTAAGGAATTGAACATGCTTCTAAAGAGCATAGGACCAATCAAAGAAGAAGCCTGTTTCAAAAAAGGCAATGAAGTGTTTTAAAGTTCAAAGATTGAGAGAAGAGTTAGTTTCTAAAATTAATTTGTTTTTATACTGAATATAGCAAGCTAGATGTATCTCAGTGCACTACAGATATTTTCTAGTTGATAGGATGGTGGCAATATGTTGGCTTGTAAAATAATCTCTAGTTTAAAGATTGTAGCCTGCATGAAACAGTGTAACCATGGATTAAATTTATCCAACATGGTCAGGTCCAAGGATGGTCTCTTGAGAAATGTGTGCACCATCATCCTCTTCAAGACCATCTTCTCCCTCAAAGAGGCATTAACGATCACATGGACCCATCAAGGAGGGGCATGGATCCGGAATATAGTTGGCCAAGCTTATAGCTGCAATGACCCTGTTCACTTCCTGAGGATTAACCAGTTCAAACTCCTCCAGGTAAATAAGCTCA
>JANHZU010003988.1:0-10731 GCA_032468055.1 Acrochordus granulatus
ATGCTTGTTTCATCTCTCCAGTACTCAGTAAGCCTTCCTGGTATATTAACTTTAGTGCATCTTCTTCACTGTCTTTCATATAACCTTCCAATTCCCATTTTCCCTCTTCAACTTTCTGGTGTACTTGCAACATTCCATGCTTACCTATTTTCCTAGGTAGATAGAATCTGTTGAAAAACATATTTTTATTAAGGGAATAATAATAATTATTATTATTAAAAGGAAATAATAAATATTCAGTCTCTACTGGCTACATACTTTGGATGCACACTTTACTGTTGCATGCCTAATTTTGTTTATTTGTTTGTGTTATTTTATTTACTGTTGTCTTTCAAGTATATTGAGAGCTGCTGTACCAGACTAAATTCCTTGTGTGTCTAACCATGCTTGGGCAATAAAGTATCTGAATCTGAATGGACCCCATGATCCACAGGTGATTATGTTATTTGAAGCAAGAGCTGAATTTGTCTAGGAATTGCAGTGACTGTTGATAAGAATAATGTATGGGAGTCAAAAGAGAAACTGGAAGACAATGCATACTCATGCAGATCAAAAGGTCTGAACTGTTCTTGTAGCCCACTTAGAGTCCTTCTGGATTGAAACAACCCTAAAATACTGTAAACATATGTACTAGTTTGAGTAGGATCTGTTACTTAGGATTTAGATAAACCCAGAGTTCCATAGAAGTTTCTGTTATATATCCTAGAAATCTCTCCATATTAATAATAGCTCCTGGTTCTGTCTGGCCAATTCTTTCCATTAGAACATGGTGTTATTGGTGAAGAAGGAGGAAGTCACTGAGAAAAGATATCTGGCAGGAAGCTCAGCGGCATCCATAGAAGGTCCAGAGGATTGTTGGATCCGCATGTTTGAATCTCAATTTCCTGATGATGTATGATGCATTTAAATAAGAGACAGATCTTCAGTCACATAGTTGCAGCTGCCATCTTGAATTTTTTTTACCCTCCCTCCCCACTCAGGTACCATTGAAGAAAGTGATCAGGTTTTAAAAGGCTCAGGAAAGCAATCAAAAACAATCTTAAACTGGAAACTTGAGCAGATTCTGGTGGCTGTTATAAAAATAATTCTATTTTTTGATATATTAAAGAGTTTCATGTTAGCTTCCCTGGGAAAACATCACAAAAGCAAACAAAACAGACTGACTGACTGACTGTCTGTGGAGTCCAGAAATTTATTATAAAAGTGTATATAATATGTAACCTCAAAATACTGCAGGGCTTGTAGCAATATTTGTAGTTGTTTGGATTTTGGTGGCATATAAATTTAATAAATAAATAAAATAAAATATTTACAAGTATAAGATGAAAATTGTTTCTCTGAATTATCCATAATAATGAGGACAGTTACCAATGCATATTACCTAAGGGCATCATTCCAAGCTGTTGATGCCATTATGTTTTCACAGTGGAAAAAAGGGTGATCTTGGTGAACATGCAGTGAGGATGCACAGGAATGTTCCCAATCAATGTTACAGAAATGGATTAAAAATATATTTTAGAAAGAACCTGGTTCTTTACCATTAGAAATCAGTATTCATGAAATGCCACTTTTAGCACTAGTCAGCTAATACATCTAAGTAATTGATTTTCAGAAATGTTCTCTGATGAACTGGGAATATATAAAGGGAAAACCATTGTTATCCATTTGCATATATCCATTGCATCAAATTGTGGAAAAGTGGAAATACTTTATGTCTTTCTTTTTACATGGAAAAATGGAAAAAGTGCTTAGAAATCTGTCAAAGAGTTCTTGTACAAATTACAAAAACACATTGGACTATAGCCATTTGTGCTGACTTTAAAATTTAATGAAAAAATAAGGCTATTTGGTGATTATAAATGTGTTGTAAAAAAGGCACTTAAACATCCTCCCTGTCCAGAGCCTGCAATCAATCAACTCCTTACTAAGGGAAAGTCCTTCCAAAACTTGATCTATCCCAAATGTACCAACAAGTGGCTGTGAATGATGCAACAGCAGATGTCCAAACTATAATCATCCATTCTTGGGTCATTCTGAACTAAAAACCTCCAGTTTGGAATATTCCAGCATATCATGGGTAATATATTCTGGAATCTCAGATGTAGTGCTTTTTATGAGGTCAAATTATAGGGTTACATTGGAGGAATCTACGACTATACTCCAGGAAGTTCTTCACCTTGTGGATAAATCTGGTATTCTTTTAATGAACAGAAGTGTGAAATCAGAACTTGATACTCCAACCTAAGATAAAGGTTAGTTTAGTCTGTCTGTTTCGGACAGACTCCGAAAACAAAATAGGAATTTAAAATCTTCTTAGACTTCTCATTTTTCAAAGTCACAACTGGTGACGTTAGCTAACACTCTGTTTTTCTTATTAGGTAAATGAATTCAGTGGCATTAGACTCAATGGGGTGAGGATGTTTTCCAGAAAATTATTGACTTCTGATGCTGTGCTTGTACATTAGAGTGAAAAAAAATCCTTGCTGGTCATCACTGAAGCTTTTCCTTACAATTTTGGAGCTGTGCATAGTCACAGATTGTCAGGGGCACAGGGGCACTTGTTTATTATTGCAAGACCATGTCTTTTACTGAAAGGAACTGAAACTGACAGAGGTCCTTACTATTAACATAGAAGTAGAGAAACTCCACAAGTATCTCAGTGGCCATACTTATGACATACATGGTGACCACAAACTGTTCATCCTTATTATTATCACCTTGTAATATAGCCTGGAGAGTCTTGTTTCACGTTTATACACCAGTCTACAAACTAGGATGAATAGAAGCCAACACTTATGTTCTGATCTCTTGTTTTTGATGCTGCTACCACTGCTGACAATCTTAATCCTGCATCCTTTTACCAGATTTAACATTTAGACTGATCAAATTATGAGATTAATTGCTTATATTTTAAATTAGCTTGTCATTAAATGGGTGTGGAAGTGTTGGTCAGATGACAAGCTATCAGAAAAATCTAAGCCATTCACTGTGAGATATCTGCCCCTAAAAGATATCCTTTATAGAGAAAACATTTTATTATTCCACAAATGGATCACCAAATCATTTGGACAACACTGCATGAAGCATGAAATAATTTGCAGGAAAACCTCTGTTAAAAGCTGCATCTGATGGCCAGGAGCTGATTTGGATATTGAAAACATTACAAGTGTATGAAGCATATGCCAGGCTACTGGACATAGCTCTCCAAAAGCAATCTGGGAAGTGACCAAGAAGCCTTGATTAAGATTTCATATTGATCTTGTGGGGCCATTTCATGGAAAGAACTTCAAGCGGCTTTAGTGTCTCCACAAACATTTAATTAAATAGAAGCTCTGCAATTATTTTGAAATCTATGATTGCCTGAACTGTCATCTCAGATAATGAGATTATATTTATATCAAAGAAGCTTAAGGACAGGAACCTGATCATAAGTATCACAACTGTCTCATCATCCCAGGCTGAAACCAGTACAGAAAACCAAAGATTAATTTAAGTGAAATGTTGCTGCATGGCAGTCTGCATCTCCACATGTTAATCCTTGCTCAATAAGAGGAGTCAATCCTCCTGAGTTATTTATGGGGCAACAGCTAAAAACTTGCTTAACTGTCTTCATCTAGATTTAATTGTGGATTTGTAGTAACACGTGAACATGTTTTACAGAAGCATGTTCTGTATGCTGCTCTATCAGCTTCTATTCTTTATTTTATGTTTAGTGAAGAGGTCTTTACTGGACTTTTTCCATAGCAAGAGGACAATCAATGCTCATTCAAAGCCATTGAAATATAATTAGCAAAAGTCTGCTATTGTCCATTTCATATATTTGCTGGTATTTGATGTCATTCACTGGTGTTTCATTTATTGTATATCAGATGTTTAATATGATTGGAAATGAAGTGAAATCATATTTAAGCAGTGGAAGCAAAGAAAACATAAATGGACAAACAAGTTTATGTACTTTACTCTGGACAGAATATGGTAAAGTAGACTATCTCCAGATCAGCAAACGAGTGGGACAAGTTTGTATATTCTTAACTAATTTATTTAACCTGTATGCAGAATATATTGTGAGGGAAGCTGAGTTGGAAGAAGATGAGTATTATTAATTAATTGTCAGCCTGATTTTGAGACCCAGGCACTGCATAATGGGGTGAGCTCCCATTACTTGCCCCAGCTCTTGCCAACCTAGCAGTTTGAAAGCATGCAAAATGCAATTAGATAAATAGGTTCCACCTAAATTGATGGGAAGATAATAGGGTTCCATGAATCTTGGCGTATAGTCCTGCCAGCCACATGACCACAGCAGCATCTTCAGACAATGCTGGCTCTTCAGCTATGAAACGGAGATGAGCACTGCCCCTAGAGTCAGATATGACTGAAAGGGAAAACTTTACCTTAATTAATTATTTACATTTATATGTCATCCATTTCGTTACATGGACTCTGGGTGGCTTACAATAAAATAGTCATAAAATATGCATCATACAATAATATATATAAAGTAAAAAGAATAAAGAAAATGTTGGAAGGCTAAAATGGAGATGGAATCTTCAGTACAAGCAGCCACCTCCAAGATGACACAGTATAGTTTTAAAATGGGAGAAGAAACATCAGCAACTTGTGCCATGCTGATAATAGCTGAAAATGCAAAGGACATGTTTTTGTATTTCCAAAAAGGACATGAAATAAAAATCACAGTATAAACAATGAGTAAGCAAAGCTGAAACCCATCTTGAAATAAAAACTTTCATTAAAATATTGTTATTGGCCCAGCTGAACTGGTTCTATCAAATGGGTAAAAGAAATGCAATTTACTTCAGGCAATGATATTCAGTATAGACTTCTGGCTGCGATGGAATAAAATGGAGAAGAGTTGCAACTCATAGATTCACCGTGAAATATATAGTTAAAATCGTAGTTAAAATAAAGTAAAACAAATTCCATCCATTGCCTACTCAACCACAAATATGTGGATCTGCCAAGTTGACAGCCTTCTGATCCCCACAGAACATTGAGCAAATGCTTGGCCACCAAAAGGCTGCCCACACCTTCTAAACAGACCCAGAAGACATCTGGTCTTTCAAAGGCAGTTCTGAAATTGCAATTGAAATTGCAATGGAGGAAGGATGGAGGGCATGGGGCTCATCCCAGTGCCATGAGAGGGTTGCATAGGGGCTTTAGCCCATCACCATAATGTCTTTCTTCACTTTAACTGCAACAGTAATTGATGCCTTGGGTCTTGTCAATATGAACCTGGCCTACAAGTTTCTCACATCGCATTAGCTGTTGCCTTTAGTAAGTCAGCTGAAGAATGTCCTGAGCAAAACAGCCAAATGGGAAGGCCTTATTCTGTGCCTCTGCTTGGCAGCTACAGTATAATTTCTTGACATTATTCATGGCAAGCTGCTTGTTAAAAGGCAAAGATGCTGGCATACACATAAATTAACTTGCTCATAACTTTCCAAACTTACACTTCCAACGGCAATGTATGTGGAGTTCCTTGTTTCTCATAACCAAACCCAGCATTAGGTGAGGCTGGTTGAGGATAATAAGCCCTAAATCCAGACAGCATTTCTGCAAAAGTGGAACCTGCTGGCACAGGAATATCAAGTTAGTAACCATCCTTGATTTGTGTGCTGCTTGGCAACATTATGTAAGCTAGCATCTTGTCGTGGCAAAATCCTTTCCCCTAATTCTCCACATTAAAGCCAATTCACACATTGTGCAGAGACACCAACAGATTGCCATATCATTCATGCGTGCATGAAATAAGGGATGTGCAGATCAGTATAAATTTAGTCTGTGTTACAGTCTCTTAGAAAGCAACAGCCTGGAAGTCTGTTGCATTCCTTTTTGCTTTTTCTTTGAAACGGTATTATCCGTTATTCACATATCTTTTTAACATATGGTGCTTTTGTGTGGAACTTCCTCCCGAATAGATGGATTTTAATATGAAAGTCAATGCATATTTTAAATGAAAAAGTTTCCAATATCCCCCTCTTATACCACATCTATGCCTTCCGAAATATATACCGGAAACGTGTTTTTTGATTACTGTTTCACAATATTTTTGTGAGTGGATTTTGAACCAGAGAAAGACGGACTCTTAACATACTTGGTTCAAAGCTGCCAGCGGCGATGCAACCTGCAATTCCTTGGCAGATTATTTTTAGATGCCCATTCTTAAACTCTGCCTTCAAGCACAAATTTTGCAAAAAGGACATTGTAGATTCTGAGTCTAATTTGCAAGGAGACAAACTTACATCAATAAATAGTATTGGAATGTGGGTTAAATACAAATTCTGGGAGAGGCCGGCAGAGAGGAAGTGGATTCTTCTTAACTTCTTGAATTGCCTAGTTGGCTGAGTTCTGTTTTTTCATATTGGCACTGTTTACTTGACGAATTTAACCAAATCAAGGGCAAGGTTAGTATGTCATGTAAATAAAAACCCCTTTGGGACAGGAGCAGGGGCTGGTCAGCTGTAAAATAAAAAGCCCTGAGATTTGGGGGGGGGCTGCTAAACTAATTTTCCGCAGTCAGTCCTGCCATTAAAAAATGGAAAAGGGGGTTAATTTGGGATTCTCCATTCTTCCACTTAAAAGCCATAAAGAAAAGAGCTTAGAGTAACCCTGTAAAAAATAAATGTTTTCACCAGAAGCTTCTATTTTGGCACCAATTTAAGAGAAGATCAGAGTACTCCTGATCTACAAATATTGGTTTGTGAGTTTTGAGAAAGGCTTTGAGATGAAGCTGAAAGCTTAACAATAATTTCAAAAATTAAAGTCCAGATGACAAGACTTAAAGGCCTCCAGAACAATGAAAATGAAATTCTGTTAACATCACTTCCAAATCTTCATAGCTTTGAGGTATGTGACCAGAGAACAGCTGTCCTATCTCCTTTTGAAAAGATGAAAACAACAGTGTAAATTCTATGGTTTAAAACTTAATATTATTACAAATAATAGAAAGTAAAAAAAATGTTTAGTTTCTGTTCCCAAATATTGAGCAATTAGATAAGACAAATCTACTATAATAATTTAATGCTAATAAAATCACAAATGGCATCTCAAGTATCAATGCTATGGGAAGTTTGGACACCAGTTCAAGATGGATAGGCTTTGAGAGGAACTAATTTAAGATGTAACAAAACTTATACAAAAGGGTATGAATAAAATACCCCAAACTTCTGACAACAAATTAAAGTAACAAAAGCTGGTGGTAGGGGTAGAAAAAAGAGGCAATTTCTCAATACATCTCCAAAGTATCAGAATTCACAAAGCAGACCAGCCTCCCTTAAGAATAAAGGAATTTTATTGCAAACTTTGTCTACTTTTACTTTATATCAGAGAGGAGAGATTTTCCTGACTCAGTTCTATAACTGGTATGTTTTGACTAATCCCTGACTCCCTTATATTACAACTTTCAATTCAAATTTTAAGAGTACTTCCACTTAATCACTGTTGGGTCCAAGAGAGTTCTAGTTTGCAATTTCGTTCCTTCTTTCACCATTAAGCTAGAGAAATAAGGTTTTGTTCCTACTATTGGCCCCAACAGTCCATTCTGTTCACCTAGTTCACCTTCTCTCTGCCTAAGCAGGCCTCTCCTTGTTCCCTATGCTGCAATGTCATAAACACCCCCCCAGTCTTTTGTACTTGCATTGCCAAGTTGGACACATGTACATTATTTGATGCTACATTGTAATGTTTCATCTCTACCTCCTGTTCCTGCTGCAGCGGGATCCACAAATGCCCTTGGCGAAATGCAACAAAAAGGTTTTATGTTCTTATTTAACACTGAAGTTTTGATGTAATGTAATCTCATGCCCATTTACAGCTTGGAATAACAAAAAGCAAAATAAAATGCTTGGCGAGATTGAACATAATGTGGCTACTTTTCTGCAAGGCTCACTGCTTGCATACTTCAATGCTTGCAGCTGGATATATATACAGTACATCTATCAATCTAGCTACAAGCAACCATGCTTGTATTTTTTTGATAGGCTTATGTAATCTAAGCCATGTTCTTTATATTAAAAGGTTGGATTGGTCTAGTGCTTAGGAAGATTAAGTAATGTCCTTAAAAAGCTTGGAGTCAGCTGATCAAAGAAAAACAAATTACAAGCACAGATCTTATCCCTCATCTTATGCCTTTTATCCATAAAGGAATAAAACTTTTTTAAAATGGTAAAAAATGACAGATGGTCATTTGTCATTAAAAATTTGAAAACAACTGGAGTAGTACCGAAGGCATGCGATGGACTGTGTTCACTTGCATTCAAGAGTATTTCCTCTCCAAATATGTACATGTTGTGTCTTAGGGTCAGAAGAGATTTACCTGATTCCATTCACTCTGTTATTTATAAAGATCAAACAAGCTAATGAAAGTTGTAAGATGTTTTTTCATCTTAGGAAGCAATGAGTAAATGAAGCAGTTTATGCCAGTGCTGTCCAAGTGAGAAGGGGGAATCCTTGGGAATGGCAAATTGTAAATAGTAAGTTTTATAAGATAATAGATTTATTTAAAAAATAAGTAACAAGAAAAAAGCTGGTGGTAATTCTATTATCACAGATTCACTAATTAAATCTGATTTGGGCAGGCTAATGTGTTTGATTTTTTTGATCAAAGAAAAGACATGACAGGAATAGGTTTTTCTGCTATTTAGTGAAATTTCTGAAAGAACCAATTTTAGTGAACATGTAGGAATTACAAGCACCCAAAGTAATCAAACATAATAAAAGATCACAGATATGATTAAGAAAAAAACAACAACAGTTCAACACACTGAGGCAAAATGAGAATGAAGTCAGAAAGACGTTTGTATTTTTCCATCTACGTACTGAATAATTGTAGTTTGGATTCCTATTTTCTTCTTCTAAGTCAATGAGGTGAGCAATCAGATAATCTTTGCTAACGAAGATGTTGATATCCAAACAATATTGTAACTCTTGAGACAGCCCACTAAATGAACCTTGTAGTTTACACTTTTTAAACAATGCAAATAATTCCTGCTGAAGCAACAGGCATGAAATGAGAACAGAATCTTTTCCTCCATATACAGAGCAACTTCACTGTACCAGTAGAAATTTTTTTTTTCCAAACAGAAAGACGAAATTCAGAGGAGGAGTTTTACGCAGGGAAGCAAAGGTTAAATTATTCCATGGATCTTATTTGTATTTTTTAAAAAATAAATATGTTAAATGCAAAGATACATTCACCGTGACATCTAGTTGGGCACATGTCATTTTGGGCTGTCTTAGACAGAACAGGTTGTTAACACATAATTTCATGAGGAAGTATCTAAATTTACTTGCAGTACCTCCAGTTGGAGGATACTGGGAAGAAAATGTTAACCAAAGCCTGGAAGAGTTGCTGCCAACTCTTGAAGTTGTCTTATTCAGTGAAAACAATGAATAAGCAACATTTGGTGGGATAATGGGGGTTGGGGTAGAGGTGGAGGAAGTGCAGAGATGCACTTATAAGAGGGTAGTTTCCAAACAACAGGGAAATAAGCATGGGAGTGCATATGTCCCGAGATATCCTGAGGGTATTGCTGCACAATCCTGTCGAAGCCCTGGTTGCATCTTGGAATCAGAAGGCAGTCAAGGCTTTGGACAGGATCGCGCCTATGCGGCCTCTCTCCACTCAGCACACTCTCTGCGGTTCATGGAAGAGTTGCGCGGGCTGAAAAGGGTGAGGAGATGCTTGAGCACCGCTGGCGGAAGACAAGGGAAGAATCCGATTGGACACAACTTAGAGCTGCTACTGAAGTCTGTCTTGTGGCGATCAGGGCAACGAAACGGGATTATTTCTTTGCCCTTATTGCATCTGCAGAGTGCCGCCCATCGGTAGGATCACCAGCTCCCTTCTAGGTAGGAGGGAGCCGATGGTCCTTCTTCAGGACCGTGCGGAAGAATTTGCGGAGCACCTGTCAGATAAAGTTGCTTAGATTCGGTCCCAGTTGGACGCTGATTGCATGGTAGAGCCAGTGGAGATGCTGAGGGAGGAGTCTTGCCCAGTAATCTGGGAGCAATTTGATTTTGTTCTTCCTGAGGAAGTGGACAGGGTCCTCGATGCAGTCAGTGCAACCACCTGCCAATTAGATCTTTGTCCCTCCTGGTTGGTGAAAGCCTCCAGGGAGGTGACTAGCAAGTGGATCCATGCAGTGATTAATTCCTCACTGCAACAGGGGGTCTTTCTGGGACTTTTTAAAGAGGCCCTGGTTTGCCCTCTGTTAAAAAAAACATTTCTGGACTCCACCTCCTTGGATTATTATCGGCCAATCTCCCACCTGCCTTTTTTAGGCAAGGTGGTTGAGAAAGTGGTCACCTGGCTGCAGAGGCTCCTGGAGGAAACGGATTTTCTGGATCCTTTTCAGTCTGGGTTCAGGCCCAGTCATGGGACAGAGACAGGATTGGTTGCTCTTATGGATGATCTCTGGCGAGAGCAGGATGAAGGTAGTGCATCCATCCTAGCCCTCCTTGACGTTTCAGTGGCTTTCGATACCGTCGACCACAGTATCCTTTTGGATTGGCTGCGGGGACTGGGGCTGGGCGGTGCAGTTTTGCACTGGTTTGACTCCTTTCTCTGTGGCCGGTCCCAATCAGTGTTGATAGGGTAGGAGAAGTCCAGTCCTCGGCCATTACTTTATGGTGTGCTGCAGGGCTCGGTGCTTTCTCCCCTCCTTTTTAACATCTACATGAAACCGCTGGGTGAGATCATTCGTCACCATGGGA
>JANHZU010003988.1:66096-76877 GCA_032468055.1 Acrochordus granulatus
TGGAAGCCGTGCATGATGCAGGTCCACTTGAGATGCCTAGGGAGGAATCTTGCCCAGTTATCTGGGAACAATTCAATACTGTTGCCCCTGATGAAGTGGACAGGGTCCTCGATGCAGTCAGTACAACCACTTGTCAATTAGATCTGTGTCCCTCCTGGTTGGTAAAAGCTGCCAGGATGGTGACTAACAGGTGGGTCCATGCAGTGATAAATTCCTCATTGCAAGAGGGGATATTTTTGGGACCTTTTAAGGAGACCCTGGTCCACCCTCTGTTAAGAAAACCTTCATTGGATTCCCCTGTCTGGACAATTATCATCCAGTCTACCACCTTCCCTTTTTAGGGAAGGTGCTTGAGAAGGTGGTTGCATGGCAGCTACAGAGGATCCTGGAGGAAGTGGATTATCTGGACCCTGTTTAGACTGGGTTCAGATCTAGTTGTGGGATGGAGACAGCATTGGTTGCACTTGTTAATGAACTCTGGTTAGAGTGGGATGGGGGTAGTGCATCTATCCTGGCTCTCCTTGACTTCTTGGCAACTTTATATACCATTGATCATGGTATCATTTTGGGCTGGCTGCAGGGAACAATTTAATCCAGTTGCCCCTGATGAAGTGGACTGGGGCTGAGTGGTACATTTTTGTGCTGATTTGGTTCCTTTCTTCAAGGATGGTCCTAATTAGTGTTAATAGAGAGGGAGAGGTCCAGTCCATGGCTGTTACTTTGTGGCATGCTGCAGGACTTAGTACTTTCCTCTCTCCTTTTTAACATCTACATGAAACTATTGGGTGAGATCATCCATCTCCATAGGATGAGGTATTTAGATCTCCAACCCTGGTGATTCAAGTGTTGCTGTCTCAGCCCTGACTTAGAGTCTGGAGGCTGTGAGGGTCAAGATAGAGGACAACAAGCTTTGGTTGAACCCTCGCAAGACTGAGTGGCTTTGGATGTCCGGTGGTTCTGATTCTGGGACATTAACATCTCTAACTCTATATGGGGTTGTGCTGCTCCAGGCAGATTCTGTGCACAATCTGGGGGTTCTCCTGGACTTGTGACTCCTGCTCGAAGAACAGGTGGCAGTTGCAGTTAGGAGGGCCTTTGTGAAACTTTGTTTTGTGTACCAGTTACGCCTTTTCCTGGTCCAGGATTTCCTACGCTCAGTCACTCATGCCTCATCATCTCTTCATTGGACTATGCAATGAACTCTACATGAGGCTACTCTTAAAGAGCATCCAGAGGCTGCAAACGGTGCAGAATGTGGCAGCACAGATGATTTTAGGCACCCACAGAATGGCCCATGTAACACCTTTATTCTGTGAGCTACTTTGGCTCACTTTACTTTTAAGTAAACCCAGTTTACTTCTGGGTGCAATTCAAGGTGATGGTTTCAAACTTTAAAGCCCTACATGGCATGGGATCAGGGTATATGAGGAATTGTCTTGCCCCAGTGGGGATGAACCCAACCTACCAGAAGCAGCAGAAGAGACCAAGGAATTTTGGCTGGTGGGGACAAGAAGAAGGACCTTTTCTGCTGTGGCTCCTGCCCTGTGGAATATCATCCCCCCAGAGTTGAGGTCTGTGCCCATCCTTACAGCTTTCTGGAAGGACCTTAAGATTTGGCTCTGCCAGCTGACTTGGGGCCCCAATGGAAGTACATTATCTTGGAGGTGGCTGGTGGCAGAGTATTGGCTTCCTTCCCCATTTATATGTTTTCACTCTTCCCCTCTCTGTCCAGCTGGTTTTTATTTTTATTAATTTAAATGGTTTTAATTGTTTGTTTAATTGCTGTTTTATGTTTTTATTGTAAGCCTCCGAGAGTAGTTTTTGAGTTTGGCACCATATAAATTTGATAAATAAATAAATAAAAGTAGGTGCAGGATATAGTGTTTTCCCAACAATGAAATCATAGTATATCCTGCAGAGATTGATCAACTCACATATGAGGTGCCAGCTTTGGCATATTTCTTCAAACTTTAACTTATGAGTTGAATCACTGAGAAATACAGTCAAGCATTATTGACTGACATATCCATAGGTCTGATTGTTTGAGTCCAACTCTATCACAGCAGTTTTAAAACTGGAGGGATACTTCCTACAGCCATTTGAGATCTGGCACAGAGGCTCTGATTTCTAGACACATCTGGAAGAGGACTTTTACACATCTGTCCTTCAAATGGATGATTTAGATTGCATTGTCAGCCAGTGAAGGTAATCCAGAATATTACGTTTATAATGCTCATAATTTGAATTACAAATCTAATTATCAATCTAGTCAAAGTGATTTAATTCTATGAGGGGAGAGTGAAAGCAATTCAAAGGTGCTCTGTGTAAAAATGTTTGCCTACTTCTGCCAGAAAGTTGTTTAATAATTATTTTATCACTTTGAATAAGGCCTCAGATTTAAGGCTGCAATTTAACAGTTGTCACTCTCCAATTATTTGTCAAGGAAGACCTTGACAGACCATGAAGTTGAAAGCATGTCTTTGGGCAAAGACAGTCATCTTTGGGGAGGAGATGAGGGAGAAGATTGAACAGATTCGTTGGATTTAAACCAAGCATGTCTAATTCCATGTCTGATAAAGTGTAATTGAGCAAAAATCTTGTAAATTTAATATCAGTCTATCTCCATTGGAGGCAGTGGATTTGAGGCAGTTGAGGAAGAATCATAACAGAGTGAGCTCTGGTAGTCATTCTCTCAAGGCAAAAAAGAAGAAAGAGAATGTCTGCTGCCACCCCCTGAAGGCTGTCTAGAAAAAAATAATAGTCTACGGTACTGAAGACAGCAAGCCCAGGAGGATATATAGAACTCTCTATAAAGACAGATTTAATCATTTTTTTCAACAAGCAGTTGGAAACAGGTTAATAGTTGTCCAGAATTTCTGGGGTAAGTGATGTTTCTTGAGAAGGGTCATGCCACCACTTCCTTCATTCCTTGTAGTGCCACCACCTTTTTCAGAACCTTCACTTCCCTGCATCTAAACATGATAAATAATTTTGCTGTCCAAAAACAAATAAGTGATGCAAGTTCTAAACTCCTGTGGAAAGACAAAGACAAAAATCTTTGCATTATAAATATAATTTTACAAGTAAGTAGTTAAGACTACAACTGTCAGGTAGAAAATGAAAACAAAATTAAACAAAATAATATGTATTAACTGCTGCTATGGCTGACTTATTGTTTTAAACAAACAATATCAGGGCAAGCATAATCAGGTTGTAAAAATCATTCACTGCCAACTGCATGTGCAGTACCAAGCAGTCTGGTCAAAACCTCCTCTTAAGAATAATAATTGTGACATACTTCAGGATAAACCTATTATTACATGGTTTACAATGATTACACATAATTCAAGTGAATAACACAAAACTTTACAAGTTATAATAATAAATGATCAAATATTTCAAACAAAAAACATGGGAAAAAACCCTGAGATTAAAAGTAAACATATTTTGAATCCACCTATTTGTGAAAGTAAGGGATATCTGGAGAGTTAAAACAATTCACATTGTTCTCCTCTCTAGTCAAGCTTCAATAACAATTCAAAAAAGGTATCATGGTACCTAATTTTGTTCTCCAAAATTGCCATATATCCAGAAACATTATTTGAAACAATGATGAGCATGTCCCATTGAAAGAATCTGCTTTTGCCTAAACAATCCACTGAGAAAATACATCAGGGTTTTGCAAGTGAGCAGAATACTTAGTTTTATTATTTTGATAATCCTTACAAAGACATGATATGACAGAACAGTGCCAGAGCTGATATAAACAAAGTTTTCAAGCTACCTTTTCAGAAATGAAGTGAAAAGCTTCCAATCATTATTTTAGAGTTCATGTCTGCGGTTGAGAAATCTTGGCAAATGGAGACTGAAACCTGGAGATTGCAGAAAATAAACCAGTCAGCTTTGATATGAATATAGAAAATCTAGAACAAATAATTAAACAGGTACTATGCCATCAATTACTGTAATGAGTTTCATACATTAACAGCTACGATGTTCACAAGGAGCTGTTGTTGTCTCCTATTTGGATCTGAGAACCGATTGTCATTAAGTTCAAATCTTCAAGCCCTAACATGCATGCCCTATTAGAAAAAGAGAGGCTAGAGATGTCCCCAAATGTTAAATGTAGCATTGTAGGGGTATAACCCTGAGGGAACAATCTGAGGGGAATGACACAGCTCATGTGATCACTATCCTATAAAAAATTCTATTAATGTGAGATTGGTGCAGGGAAACATTCTGATACTTTCATATCACACTTCTAATATCAATGTTATATGAGATATTATGACAAATACAGTAGAAAGATACACATAAAGAGACAGAGGCGCAAAGCAGCAGCAATATTTTTTCCCATCTACATTACTTCTCCTTGTATCCCTATGAAATATCTATGAATATTCTCATTAATCCAGATCATGATAAGTAGTAAAAATTGCAAACATTTTGCCAAGTTCTTTCAAAAGGCAACTGGACATTAATTACAAAATCTTATTGCAGATGTTTTGCTTTTAGGAATTTTGTCTGGAGTTTCTCAGTAAAGTATTGGAGGACAATAAACCAATGAGCCTCTTAAGAAAGATCCCACAAGTATTTATAAGAAAAAGGTCATTGACTGTTTACAATCTTTAATTAAGGATAATGTCATTGATAAACTTCTACATTACCGCTTATATCCAGGGAAACAACACTATGCATATAAGGCCTCCCCAAAATTCACAAAGAAGGCATTCCACTGAGGCCCATAGTTTGCAGCATTAACTCTGCCACTTACAACATTGCTAAACATTTAACAACTTTACTGGCACCTATAATTGGAATTTCCCTCCCCCACACATTAACAATTCACAGGATTGTCTCAATTGAGTTAAAAATATTAAGTTTGATCGTGATGAAATGGTGGTTTCAATACAAGACAGCACATTAGCACATAGAACCAAGTTTACCACTGACCACATTTGTACTTTTTTGGATCTTTGTTTGAATAATACCTATTTTAAATTCATCTACAAGTTTTACAAACAGAAACATGGCTATGCAATGGGGACCCCTATATCCCCAATCGTGGCTAATCTTTATATGGAAGAATTTGAATTCAAAGCATTGAACTCTTATACAGGAAACCCTCCCATCCACTGGTTTAGACTTGTGGATGATACTTGGGTCAAAATCAAAACACAAGAACTGGAAGCTTTCATACAACATATCAATGCCACTGATAGCAACATCCGATTCATACGTGAAGATGTTAAAGATAATTTATTGGCTTTTTTGGCCTGTGCCATAAACATCAAAGTTGACAGAAGCCCCTGTATTGAAGTTTACAGAAAGCCTACACACAGAGAGCAATATTTTGCTTTTGACTCCCATCATCCACTGGAACATCAGTTAGGAATGATCAGGACCTTACAACATTATGCGGATGTTTTACCTTCACACAGAAAATTTGCATATAAGGAAGACCCTCAGTAATTGTGGCTATCCAAATTGGGCTTCTATCAAAGCCACTAAAACATCAAAAAGAGATCCTCCCACTTTTTCTGTAAGACAAGATTCTACCAAACATATCAATGTGGCCATTCCATATATTGCTGGAGTATCAGAGAAGAGAAACTGAGGAGAATTTTTAATATAGACAACATATGAGTGCAATTCAGACCCATGACCACGCTTAAACATAGATTGGTTCATCCTAAGGACAAAGTTCCCAAGCACAAACAGATAGATGCCATCTACTCCATTCAATGCAATGATACTTGTTCAGAATTTTATGTTGGGGAGACAAAACAGCCAATTTTTAGGAAATTTAAACAACAGAAAACATCTGATTCATCTGCAGTAAATCAATATCTTAAACAGCACAATCATAATTTTGAGGACTGCAGATTCCAGAGAATTGACAAAGAAACTAACTGGCTTTCAAGAGCATCAAAGAATCAATATATATTAAGACTTTAAATCCTTCAATAAACCATGGTGGAGGAACCAGATTTCAACTATCTTCAATTTATGAAACAGCTTTAAATCATTTGCCAAAAAAGAACTATACAGGAAGCTCTATAATGCCAATGTGTTGAAAGGCAATCAAGATTTATTGCCCAATATCTCTATTTATTTTGTTATGTGAAAAACACTGTTGTCTCCTGCATCCATTCCCCCAAATCTCCTCCCTTGTTAGAAAATTAACACCCTGTTTAAATTGCTGTGTGTAACCTTGCTATTGGTTCTCACCTTCTCCCACCTCCTTTTTAGAAAGGTAGATATTTCCTGACCATTCTTTTTCATTTTTAGGTGGATTGAAAAAGCCTTCTTGATAGAAGGTGAAATGTCTCCAATAACTTCTTGTAATTAATATCCAGTTGCCTTTTTAAGGAACTTTGCAAAAACAATTTTATATATATTATATATAATCTATGTTATTCTATCACTGATACATAACACCCTAAAAATCATTTTGTTATACCAATGGCTGTAATAGAAAGCCATGGCAGGAATGAGCTTTAATAAAATATTTTCATTGCATCATGCAATGACCACTGGCAATTCTAATTATTCATCATGTTAAGCATCTAACATCCTTTCATACATAGGTGACTGATTGGAGCAAATTACTGAATAACAAAAGATCTTCATTATTTTATACCTTCCAGCACAGGGAATTTTTGAAGAATAAAATGTACATACACAGAGAATGAATAAATTCTAATTTATTTAGAGTAAATAGAAAAACATTTAGCGTAGAAACAAGAACCAGTGTCTCTTTATAAAAAATGTGTCTGCTTGTTATATGGTATACATTTATTATATGGTATATTGTGGATGGATGAAACAGTGTGCTAACTGGAAAAATAACAGGAACAGTGAAATATTTTGCCAATTAATGAAAAACAGTCCTAGAAAATACAATGGAGAAAGAATGATCAGTGACTAATTTGGTTATTTATCACCTAAAGTGAATATAGTAAAGAATAAAATATCAGTTATTTTAATTATTCCCAAGAAAGCTAAACCAAGCTTGATTTCTGCACTTCCATTCATTTCAGTGGCATTTATAGTTTACCAATGGATTTGCCAATATTACTAAACTGGTTCATTCCATATAACTCCACATAGGGTTGTGGGGGGACGTGAATAACACGAGCTTTCAAAAACAAGTTGAGGCTATAATCTTTTATTTTCTCTTTCTCTCTCATACACACACATTGTATATATAAAGGATTCTCAAATAGCAACTATAAATGGACAATGCTGTTGTTTATATCTTGGCTGAGAAGAAAGGCTGGTGCCTAGCATGCTGCTAAACCCAGAGAAATCTCAAGAGCTGAAATATTCTTAGAATAACTCCATGATTAATGCACAGATATTCATAAATTGGAAGAAGGCAATCTAGAAGTTAGATTGTGCCAGAGAATAGCACAAGGAAGCTATTCAAAAAGAAAGCTGTGATGGGTGTGAGCAATATATTTTTCCCCCAAACACTGCTGCCAGAATGTGAGCTTATGTGATTATCATGCCAGTATTCAGAAAGCAAAGAGGAAAAAAAATGCATCAGTGCTTCTATACATCATATTACACTTATCTGGTGGGATAGATGAAACTGTCAGAACTGATCTCCTTCAGTTTCTCATTTTTCCACTCTGAAGTTTGTTCCATCCTGTTTCTACATTAGTCTACATATTTTTAAAAGGAAACACATTTATCCTAATATGTATTTTTGCATTCACTTTTTATACTTTTTCTACACATCAATTTCCTACAATAAATCTATTTTTATATATTATTTTGAGCTGGAATACAAAACTTTGAAAAGCATAAATATATTCATATAACTGTTTTAGTTCACACATGAGTACAAAAGTGTAAACTGAGAAACTTAGAATTTAAATGTGAAAAAAATATTTTCAGCTCTTTATTAATAATAATAATATAAAAACTAAAAGGTTCTTCATTCTGGCATAGAATTTGAAACCCTTGATTGGGTATTGTTTTTATCACTCTGGAATTATATGACATAGTAAAAGAACAAGAAGTCTGTTCGTGGCATGAAGAAATAAAAGAGAAAAATGAACTGGGAATGAGGATCAACAGAGAACAGAATAATTATTTTCTTTATTATTTAATTTATATCTACTTTTCTGTTTATTCCAACATTTAAGGTGGTTCCTAATGTAAAAAACAAGGAAAAGTATAAACATGAAACAAAATCAGATTAATACAATTACAATCCACTCTAAATTCAGTCCTGAGAAGAATTAAACAAAAGTTTGATGAATAACCTGTATTTGGACATCTGCTTAAATATAGGAAGAGTGGGGCCTTTGTCACATATCCAACAAAGATTCTCTCACTGACCTAACTAACAGGAAGAAGATATATAATTAGCTTTTAACCATTTGGAGAGTGAAAGTCAACATCAGCACCTGTCAGGAATTGATAGGCAGTGCCGATATTTTAGCAAAGACATCATAAGGTGTCTGTACTCTGCAACGAGGACCACCAAAGCAACTTGTTCCTGCAAAAACCAACCAAATAAATCTGTCCAGAACAAGCCAGGATGATGTCATGTGAGACATGTCTTTCCATACATGGCATGAATTACATATGCCACTACATCGGTGATGGTCATCCCATTTTACATTATGAAATCTTAAGTATTCCTTCTCCCCAGCGGGTATTGTAGTTGGCAGGCACAGGGTAACAGCATCTTTTTTAGCCCAGGAAGCATGATGATGAAAGGAAAGGGCAGGCCACTGACAAGCCTTTTAATATTTTCAAAGTTTTTTTCCCCTAATTACAAACATGTTGCTGTTATCACCTGTTTTCCATTGTTATACTGGCTAGCAATTCATGCTTTAATTAGCCTCAAGGCTATTGACATATATACATTGCGGTTTATAGCTGACATATGGTTTTCTATCTTTTTCTATGAACTCAACCAAAAAGATTAACTATTTTGAGTTTGGGAATGTAATTACAGCAGGGGTTCCTAAACTTTTTGTCATCACATCTCCCTTTAATGTAATTTTAGTGTAATGTACACACCTCCCCTGAAAATCCAGACACCAAATGAACAGAAATGAAGAATGATAATAATACAATGAAACTTTGGCAAAGATGGATTTATTTATAAATGTACAACTAAAAGATTCTTCCAACTTCCCTTGGACACTGTCTGCAATTCCCCAAGGGAGGATTAATTCACCATTTGGGGAAACCCTTTGTTGAATAATGCTTACTGGAATTTTTCTTTTTCTTTCCTCTCAGTGTTTTATTCTTTAGTTTTGTCTCTCGTCTTAAATTTCTATTTTCACTGTTATGTTATGGACTTACAAAGAAATTAAGAATTCATAATGTAAAATGGGATGACCATCATTGATGTAGTGGCATATGTAATTCATGCCATGTATGGAAAGATATGTCTCACATGACATCATCATGGCTTGTTCTGGACAGATTTGTTAACAATGATTGAAAGGAACAATAAGCCTCTGTTTAAATTGAGCAAAAGTGCTTCTGGCTTCAGTTACTACCTGACAATTAAAGCACAGTGATGTGTCCAGATAGATTCCTGATTTATGAGCTTGATTATTAAGAGGAGGAAAAAATATCACACCAGAGTGAACATTTTATATTACATTACTCTTTCCAGCTCACAGTTCTCAGAAATCAGATTAGATTTTGACAGCTTCTTTGGAACTGGGTAGAAAGGAGATTTCAGTACCCACAAGACAATTGAGAGACTGAGATGCAAACAGACATTTTTAAGAGCAATATTGTTTATCTCACATCTCTAACCAATTCCTGCAGTGTTTTGTTTAAAATAAACACCTCTAAGGCAAAATGCAGTCCTTCACTCTGTAGGCAGAAGAACTCAGGTTGTTGTCCAGAAGATTATAGTAGTCACTGAGAGACCCTATGGGAATACACCAAGAGCAGCCTACAACACAAATGGTAGGATAATGGTTCATCTTTAGAGCTTTACTAGCAGGAGATACTACCCTACTACTAGGGCAAGATGAACTCCTGTTAATCAAACTATAAGTCCTTTAATGGAAATAATTCTCAAGTTATCTTCATGTTAATGACCTTCTATCTTCCAGAAGACAGAAGATCTTCTACAGTCATGTGAAAAAGGAAGTACACTCTCTCTGAGTTCTATGGTTTTACGTACTAGGACAGCAAAAATCATCTGGTCCTTAGTAGTTTTTAGAAGTAGGTAAATACAACCTCAGATGAACAACACATGACATATTATACCATGTCATCATTTATTTGACAAAATGAGAAGCCAAAATGGAGAAGCCATGTGAGAAAAAGTAAGTACACTTTATGATTCAATAGCTTGTAGAACCATCTTTAGTAGCAATAATTGGAGTAATCATTTTCCGTATGACTTTATCAGTCTCTCACATCGTTGTGGAGGAATTTTGTCCCACTCTTCTTGACAACATTGCTTCAGCTTATTGAAGTTTGTGGGCATTTGTTTATGCACAGCTCTCTTGAGGTCCCGCCACAGCATTTCAATTGGGTTGCATTCTGGATTTTGACTGGGCCATTGCAGCAATTCGATTCTTTTCTTTTTCAGCCATTCTGTTGTAGATTTGCTAGTATGTTTGCAATCATTGTCCTGTTGCATGACCCAATGTCGGCCAAGCTTTAGCTGTCAGGGAGATGGCCTCACATTTGACTAGAATACTTTGGTATCCAGAGGAATTAATGGTCAACTCAATGACTGCAAAGTGCCCAGGTTCTATGGCTGCAAACCAAACCCAAATCATCAC
>JANHZU010003988.1:84670-99544 GCA_032468055.1 Acrochordus granulatus
TCTGGCAGAGCTCTCATCTTAATTAGAGCACACAAGCCCCCCAACCACAGCAAGGTGGTGCCTCACTGGGGGGAAGATGGTGTAGAACTCTGCAATAAGTTTATAGAATAATGATGCCAATCAAAGAACTCAAAGGAATCATCTAAGCTGAAAATTGAACAAATGATGATTAACCAAAGAATGTTCTTGGGGTTCTGCTCATTGAAAATGTCCTTCAGATCCTGGTGCTATAAAAAGTCAAAATTTGTTGGAGATAATTACAAAAGGAATCAAAAGAAAAAAGAAAAACTGTCAGTAAACACAAAACCAGGGCTATCATTTCTGTTTTACAAACATCCAGATGACCTCTTTATTGCTCTTTGCTGCTATCTAATGGTCATCTGGACATTTGCAACACAGAAATAATGTGAGCATAGCTGAATCATTTTTACCCTACTTGCTAGCAGGAAAATTTTTTGGAACAGTTAATAAGCATTCCTCTATGTACAGACATTTCAATAAAATGTTGCAATGGAGCATCTTCCTATATGTACCATCCCTCAGCATGAACATACTTACTTTCAAGAGAATATATTCTGTTTCTCCTATCCCTTGGTGGATTCCATTTTTCCTTTACCAAAAGTAAAAAATCAACATTTCATGCTGGCTAAGAGCTCAGTTTTCACAGATAAAATCTGGAGTCTTTTGCTTTGTTATGTTTTTCCCTTTATAAATACATTTTTATGTTTCTAAAGTATCTAGCCTTTCCTCAAGCACAATGATATCTTGCTTTTTTATGGTAGTGTTGTTTGCACAGTGAATAACCCCAGCAATTCTAAACATGATGTTTATTTCAAATGTCATTATAATGTTCCATGTTTTGAGGAGTGCAATTTTATTCTCTTGATTAATGTTCAATGTGAAACTTTTATTATTTATTTTTTAAAATGTAAATTAATAACCTGCTACTCCAAACAACTTTAGGACTGGTTTACATTTACTTTTTTTTTTTGCTTTTTAGAAATAATGCAAATTGTTTAATGGACATGATTAGAAATACAATAAATTCTCCTTGCTTTGGCTTCTTTAATATAAAGTGTAATATTGAAGAACTTAATTCCTTATTAATGATATATATTATATGATAGAACTCTACAAAGGAGGTGGAAATATATTTTGTAAATGAGGCCAAAGACTGCAAAAATCAGATGACAACAGGAATAAAACAGTTTTTAAACCACATGCCCTTTAAGCTATTTAACTGTTTCTTCTTACAATTTAAGAAACTAGTTTTGGAAAATTACATGAAGGTAAAATTGTTGTTATGAACTGCTGAAGTGAAATAGCTGAATAAGTGAGTTACAGAATTGTATATCAATCATACATTTACTCAAAAGTGATATGACATTCCTCTTCCAGTTGGGAATCAAATACTGTCATAATAGCTTATAGACCGTACATTTACTTCAACTCTTCTATTTTGTTCAGGGAGAATCCTTCCTTGTGGTGCAAAACTGGTAACCAAAAAGCAGTCTGGCCATACTGAGCCTTAAAAGATGGGAAATTAATTTCAGCCCTTGGTTTCCTACTCATCTAGCTCTGACTTGTCTTCCTTCTTTTTTTCAGTTCCTGTAAGCCTATCAAAATTTCTTTCTCCATTATAACAGACAGAAGAATAAATATTTTAATGGGGTCACATGAGCTACAGTAGTTTGGTAGATATCAGTCATATAAAACAGATAAAGTATTAGAAGAGATTGATGGATTGTTTATGCATTATCGCAATGGGGTTGACAATTAGTGACAACTTAGGTTGACTTTCTCCAGGATAATCTATTCCAAACCTTGAGTTTCATGTCCCAACAACACTTGTTGCTGTAATCAAGTCAATTTACCATGCTGCTGATCATCCATTTCTTCTCTTTCCTTCCATCTTTCCCAGCTTTATGGACTTCTCAAGACAGATAGCTTTCTACATAATGTATCCAAAATATGATAATTTGAGCCTGCTAATTGTGCCTCAACTGAGGGCTAAATTGTCCCATGTCTGCTTTGAAATATTGTTCCTCTAACGTGTAGGTTAAAGAGCTTTTTCACATCTGGGCATGACTTCACTTCAGTGGATTATATTTCCTCTTTATAATACGGTTGAATGGATGTACAGCTTTTTTGGGTCCAATGTCTACATTTGTAATTTGAATGGGATACTGAATGCTACACTCTAAAAATAGTGATAAGGACAAAATGAAAACTAAATCTGATTTCATTTAAGTTTAATTGAAATTAAATATGAATTTATTTATTCTCCAGTCATTATTTGGCAATTTTTCCATACTTTATTATGATACATTTTAAATGTGATAAGACTTTTTGGAGGACTTTAAACCTACATTTAGTCCTCTTATGCAACTGATTCATGTTATCAATTGCAGGAGGCAGAAACTGGCTGTGAGGGGTCAAAAGCTGTCAGCAGTGGAGGAAAAGAGTTACCCTGTACTTGTATAGAGTTACCCAGGCTTTTTCTACTGTTCACTTTTTTCTTGATATCTCATTTTTTTCTCTCTTTTGAGCTCCCTATTTTTGCCATGGGAGCTATAAATTAAAGAACTAAACACTTGTTTAGTTCTTTAATTTAGACAATTTGAAATTGGACTGAAAGGTATATTGAGTGTGTAGCTAAAAGTCGCAAATGACTTTTAGAATACACATTCACTCCTCATTTAAATACAAAGTACAGGTAGAAAGGAAGACAGGAAGACTATTTTTCTGATCAAATATCTTCTATCCTGCATAACTTCTCTTGGAAGTCTGCATTTTTCAAGACTTTCTATTATGTGGAAACCTACTCGGGAGAAGTTTCTCACATGGAAGCTCTTCTAACATAAACGTTTACTCCGTCATCATGTACATATCTTCAGTGGGTAGGACTGATGTGATGCAGGATATAAATTGCCTGGTCATATGATCCCCACTTTCATCTTTTCCATCCAAGCCAAAAGTATTCCAAAGCTCTGTGACTATTTGGACCAGGGTTTCCCTAGCCATAGCCCAATGCCCTTATCAGTGTGACATATTGAATTTGAACTGATCATTATCTTTCATCTTTAGTGTTATGAGGACAGAATTAAGTTGGATAGGGACTAGGTATGTCACCATGAATCCCTGGAGGAAAAGCAAGGTATATACTTAAACAAATGCATAAATATTTGGTTACATCCAAATGTTTGTGAAGGGGATCCTTTAATTGACATATGTAAGTCATTATTTATATTGCAGATCTATTCAGAAACAAGTCCTCTTAATTAAACACGAGCAGAGCACATGTCTATTGGAGACATCAAACGTTATTTTATGATACTGAGCATTTTGAGAAATTGAAAAGGGCAGGGCTGGGAAAGATTAAGGAGTTAATGGTGGAGACATTTTATGCTCATTTTAATTGATTTGTGCTTGTAACATAATCAAACCTTTATTGATTATTTGTGCAAATTCATTAAACTCAATTTACTGTTAGTAAATTTTCTCTGGGATCATATTGCATTCCCCTCTCTCCCAATCTCTCAGCCTTTCTGTCTTTTGAGCACCAATTTAGCCCAATGAATGGAAAGACGTCATAAAATAATGTAGTAAAATAATAAATCATGGGAGGATTGTCCCCTCGCCTCCAAGCCCAGGCTTTAAAAGATGGGCTCCCTGGCAGGCAAGAACAGCAGGAGTCGGCTAATGAGGCAAGTGATCCATTATCATTGCACTGCTTGGCTTGATTTAGTTATCCGAATCAGAATGACACATTTAGGAGGAAATCTCCTCCCGGGAACTCGGCTGAAAATGTTATGTTGATGTGGCAGTGCATTGATCTGTCAGTAAGTGCCTCTTGGTTTCCATGCCAACTACGAAAAGGAACAACGGTGCTCAAAACCCACCCAGGGGTTAAAGGGCACACCTTTGGGAAACCCCTGGGGTCGGTCATAGTTTTCATCATCAACAAGTTAGTTAATCATCATAATAAGCTATACGATTCATAAACACAGGGAGATAAGCTCAGGATTTGTCATCATACAAAAGAGTTCAAAAAATGTTTTTTCCCCTTCTTTTCAGGAGATGGTTTCTATTTTCCCTCTCGAGTTTTTTTTTTAACCACATTACATTAACACCTACAGTTCTAACCTGCACTTTAGGTAGCTTATTAATTTTATGTCTTCTATGAAAAACAAATCAAAATGTAACTGCTCAAAAGTGGGACTTTACATTCATCTTTTAAAAATAACCCACGAGCGACTACGGTGGGGTGAATTTTGCCGATGGCTGTATGCCGAACTGTAACTGCTCATCGATCATCCAGTAAACTCTTTTCAGCCTAAGTCCAGAGGTTTCAAATGAAATTTCATTTGTGCAAAATGATAGCCAGAGTTTGGTGGGTGGGAGGAGATTTTAACTTTTTGCATTCAGTAGACCTGGTATGAATCAACCCCTTGTATTTCCTATCTGCACTGATGGAAGAGTAGACAGAAGGCCAATCAAATATAGACTTGATATTTGCTATTTAATCAATTAAAAAAATATTCAACCAATTTGTAATGTCTGACAAATTCTGAGAGTTGAACTCCAAAAATCTAGAGAGTGCCCAGGTAGGGCAAAGATGGCCAGTAGGCTATAGGAATCAAAGGAAATACTTTGGAAGTAAAGAGAGAGAACTGAGAATAATCTCTCCCTGGCACCTAACCATGATCAATAAGAATGGAATGTACAGGAAAAGTCTCCCCACTCCATATGAAGAGCTAAAATAATCCTGATGACCACTAGACTGGAATCCAGAGTTGAAAACTTAATGATCTGGAAATTATACTGCTGTAGATAAATCTTAAAACGGAATTTGTTTGTATTGTTGTTTTTGGCTTCTTTTTTTTTGCAGCCATAGCCAACTGATAATCACCTTGTGCTTAACTACAATTTTCAGACCTTTTTCACCAACAACTACTTTTAGGCAGAATCCATTCAATAGGTAGTTGAAAGGAGAAAAAATGATTAAATCAAGGATAGCTGATTATTTTGTGTTTTTCTGAAAGAGAATATTGCCAGCAAGGCATCAGAAATTTCCTCAAAGGACCATGTTTGGCAGATTGTGTCTTCTGACTGATGCAAGTAATTAAAGTCCATTATCATGTCTTTCTCATGGCTTTTTGAAAGATGTGCATATTAGAAGGTATCATTCGTATTTTCTCCTTAGTTGTGCAGGCAGTTGTAAATATTTTAGAATAACAACTTTGCCCTTATTCCTACACTTATTTTATGCTCTCTACAACTTTCCCAGTTTTAATCACTTGAATCTGACTTGGAGGGGGGGCTTTCTTTTACATATACACAAGGTCTCCCCTTTTTCTATAACTACTGCTCCCTTCAAACAAATTATATCATTTAACTGCTGGATTCCAATCTTATACTTCACCCCACCAGATATCAACTCGACCTATTAAATCATTTTTGCCTTTATATATTAACATTTTAAGTTATTTATTTCCCATTCTCTTGATAATTAATGTATAGTCAAAAAGGCAATTTTTAAGCCACTATTGTTTTTTATTTCCTCATTATTTTATTAAAGTTTTACAGAAGGTATATAAACAAACACAAATAGAAAATAAATACAAAAAATAAAAAAGACTAAAGCACAAATTAGTAAACAAGGGAATTAAAAGTGTCAAAGTTGTACTTTTCTAGTACATGATGGCTTAATCCTGAATAATTGATTAGGTCACATTAAAATATTAAATCACATTTAGGCTTTGAGCAAGGAAATACTCTATAACTAGTATGGTCAACATAATATGGTGGACACCAAATAAAATGATAAACTACTGTAGATTGAATTAAAATTGAGAATCTGTTCTGACTGAAATATCTCTGAAACTGAAATATAAATTCTATCCTTAGGAAAATCCAAATTATGGATAAGGAACAAACACATCCTTGTATTGTTATAATCCAAGAATGATTTCCAATTTGAGTCAAATGTTATGTCAGAAACACTGAGTGGTTTCATAGGGATCAATTTTAGCAGCACACTCACTTCTTTCTATAGTGTGCATATTTTTATTTCAGAGTTTCCATGTCTGATTTCCATCCACATAGGATTCAATTTACAGCCTTCATGATCAGTCTTGCCAACTATAGCCAAATATTATACATCAATATGTGTGATGTGCAATCCATTTCTGGCCAGCTACCACTCATCCAGATAATCCAGAATATGATCCTAGGAACTATTGACATCACATATGAAGCTAACCATTTACTTGCAGTTTTTTTCATCTACTTCCAAGCATGTTGGCTAAGGAATTCTGGGAGTTGAAGTCTACACATCTTAAAGGTGCTGAGGTTGAGAAACACTGGTCTAGAATGATGGTGAGCACTTAAACACAGTGTATTGAACAATCTTCCTACTTATTTAAAACCAATAGTGATCAGATTATAGATGTTCTCTGCAGCATCATATGTTCCCAAATGGAAAAGCATGAAGGATAATAATCAATCAACTTATCTGTTTACTGCTCACCCCTAATCCATTTTATTGACAGACAGCATATTGCACAAGGCAGTGGATCAAGTCAGCACATATTTGTTTCTGCTTCCAATAGTAATGAATCACTAATTACCAAATAATCTTTGCCTTCTTACAAGGCACAGCTTCATTCTTAACTGGGATCAATTAATGTCTCCCCCAATAAGAAATATGTCTTTTTCTTCCCCTGAAAGTTCAGAGCATATTTCTTCTTCAAGGTCCAAAAAGCTTCTTCCTGAATTCCAGACTGGCAAAGTATCTTCTTTCTCATGTGCTTCTGATTCTTATACCTAGGTTTTGCTCCTTTGCTTGATTCTTTCTCCATTTGGGGAGTTGCTTCTTATCAGGTTCTGTTATATTGTTTTCTTTGTTTGGTCTAATTAATGTTTTTTTCTCTCAAATACCTGAAGGGTTGCTTTTAAGAAGGAACACAAGCTTCCCATAAACCTGGCAGGTCCTAACTGTCCAGTCATAACTTTCATCTTCTTTTTCTTTCTTAAAAAAATACCTGGAAAAAGGTTTGTCTATGAATATTCTCATTAATCCAGGTCATGATAAATAGTAAAATTGCAAAAAATTTTTTGCAAAATTTCTTTAAAAAGGCAACTGGATTTAATTACAATATGTTATTGGAGATATTTTACCTTCTATCCAGAAGGCTTTTTCAATCCATTTAAAAATGAAAAAGATTGGTCAGGAAATGTGTACATTTCTAAAAAAGGGTTAGGATAAGATGAGAAAACATAACAACACACAGCCAGTTTAAACAGGATGATAAGTTCCTAACAATAGGGAAGGAATTTGGGGAGAAGGATGCAGGAAACAACAGAGGTTTTCACATAGCAAAATAAACAAAGTGATTTTAGGCAATAAAGCTTGATTGCCTTTCAGAGCCTCATGCATATTTATTATCTTTTCCATTCGATGCAATGAATCTTGTTCAGAATTTTACATTGGAGAGACTACTTTTTAAAATAATTTTTATTATTTTTCAGCAAAGTAAAATAGAATACAACATACAACAACAAAAAACAAAACCATAAGATAACAGCAAAAACAATATGACAAATAACAATAACAAAATATAAAATATAAATTCACCCCTGCAAAAAAAACTATACAAAAATAACCTTCTCCATCACTCCCAAGTCAATTCCAATCAATCTCTATCCATAAATCAAAATAAAAAGAAGTTTCCTTATCTCAGTCTGATCAAAGTAATATAATAAAAACTATATACTATAATAAACATTCTTTATATGACTCACATCCCCCCAGTGAGGCACCACCTTTCTATGGTTGGGGGGCTTGAAAGAAAGATGAGAATCATCTTCCGAAGAAGATAAGAATTATGCTAGAGGTCCAATCATACTGGATAGATCTTATCAGAGGAGCCAGACAAAGAGTGTTTCCCTCCATAAAAAATATGAGATGACATTTACAGAAATCCATACTGGCTCAGTCATTGCCTGGGTTAACAAAGAGCATGCTAGATGTTGTTGGGATCCTGGACATCTAGTGAAAAATAGGCTGCAGAACTCCCCTGAAGAAGGAAATGGCAACCCACTCTGTATCCTTGCCAAGAAAACCACATGGATAGTAAAAGGATAAAAGATAGGATGCCAAAAAATGAGCCTCTCACATCAGAAGGAATTACAATTGCCTCCAGAAAGAGTGAAATGGCTGGGCCAAAGCTGAAAGGATGCTCAGCTGTAGCCATGTCTGGAGGCGAAAGGGAAGTCCAGTGCTGTAAACAACAATATTGCAATATACTTTCCCAACAATCCAAGAGGCAACTCTACACATGGACAACACTAGATGGTCAATACCGAAATCAGACTTTTTATATTCTTTGTAGCCAAAGATGGAGAACTCTATACAATCGGTAAAACAAGACCTATAGCTCAGATCATGATTAGAAAGAAACATTTTTTCAACAAAACTGTTCTTGACCCATCCTTTCAAAATTCCCTTGAGAACATTTTTTTAATATTTATTCTGCAATAAATCTTCTTACAAACTGAAATGTAGTATTCACAAACAAGTAGCCTTCTTCAAAAGAAGGCTTTCAAATCAAATTCAGTCTATCAAACCTGTTTAAATCACTATTTATTCCATCTTTTTTTGCACCTATTTTCCCATCAAAAAAAATCTCTTTCTCCCATACTCTTTTCTTCTGGCAACTTTATTTCTTCAACTCTTAAACCAAAAGTTCCCATTTCCCCCTTTATTTGTATGGGTTTAAACTCAAACTGACTCATTTTGTAGTTTTCAACTTCTGACTTTTGTTCCATTTTTTTCAATATTCTCCTCTAAAATAGCTCTGTTTCTTGTATATTTTTTAAAATGTCTCCTGCAAAATTCTTCCACATCTAATTTTTATATTTTTATTAAGTTCTGGATTTCATCTAAAATCTGCCTCATTAGCTCTTCATTTGTAAGTCATCTCTTCTCCTCAAATATAGTAAGAACAAAAAAAAAGGAGTTACACTACAATGTCAGCATTTCAGTCCAGATGGTGAAGAGTCAATTCAGCAATGCACTTGTGTCCTGTGCCACTGTTACCAGACTACAACAATCCTCAGTAAAAAAAGCAGTATATGGTTAACAAAGAAATGATGGTATTCAAAATAAAGGAAAAATGGACTCCTTATTTCAGATGACTGCAATTCAAAAATCCAAAATACATATGAATGTCTTTAGTTCAAAAACTCTGTTTCTTCCAGGAATTTAAGATAGCAAACAGTCCTGAACTCCAAACAAATGCATTCCCACACAAGTAAGGAGTTAATTGCCACTCCCATCTCCTTGCATCAATAAATCTTCCAAAAGCATATAAATCTTCCAAAAGCTCAAAATATTGTGATTCAATAAAGGAAACAACATATAGTTCAAACAGAACTTGGCTCTTAGCCTTTCAAAAATAGAAAAAAAGGGGGAAAAAAGTAATTAAAAGAAAAGCTAAGATCAGATTGGTGTTGCTAGATAAAAAGGCAACAGTCAAACTATAATCTCCTTCCTGGCTCCCTGAATTACAAGAACCAGTTTAGAAGAATTCTTGTCTTTTCTGTCCTCAGCAGTGCAAATCATCGAGGAGCATGTGGGCTGATTCCAAGAGCCCTTCTTAATATCCAAAGGGCTTCCCCCACCAGGAAAGCACCCACCAGACATGCTCTATCTGTTATCTTCCAGCTTCTTGTAAGACTGAGTTGCTTACAGCATCATGTCTGGTGGGTGTATCCTAAACAATCACTTTTTAGAGGATTGCAACAACATAAATCCTCTGATTCATCGGCAGTACATTCACACCTTAAACCACATGGGAATACTTTTCAAGACTGCGGATTCCAAATAACTGACAAAGAAACTAACTGGCTTTCAAGAGGAATCAAATAATATATATTAAGGCTTTAAATCCTTCAATAAATCATGGTGGAGGAACCAGATTCCAACTACCTTTGATTTATGAAACAACTTTAAATAATTGGCCAAAAAACGAACGATGCAGGAGGCTCTGAAATGTCAATGTGCTGAAAGGCAATCAAGCTTTATTGCCCAACATCACTCTGTTTATTTTGCTATCTGAAAGCCTCTGTTGGTTCCTGCAACCTTCCCCTCAAACCCCTTCCCTATTGTTAGGAACTTGTCACCCTGTTTAAACTTACTATATTTACTTATCTTGTCCTAACCCTTTTTTAAAGAAATATACATATATCCTGACCATTCTTTTTCATTTTTAGATGAACTGAAAAAAACCTTCTGGATAGAAGGCAAAACATCTCCCATAACATCTTGTAATTAAAGTCCAGTTTCCTTTTTAAAGAACTTTGCTTTTTTTTTTTGCAATTTCACTACTAATAGAAAGGATTTTATTTTTTCTTCTTCCTTTATCAGATTTACTTACTACCTACTAAGAGGAAAATACAGTTAGGTGTCTCTCTTGAACTCTGTTCCTAAAACTCTGTTAACTCTTTTCTGCTTGTTTATTCAGTTAACTTCTTGGAATTTGACATATTTTATTTCACCTTCAATGTTTGCAGAATTCTGAGGTTATCAGTATACTGCATGTATCTCCTAGATGGTGGGATAAAGAAAATTGCATGTTAGTTTACAATTCTAAAGACCAGGATGTGATTGCTCTTAAGATATACAGACCAAAATCAATCAAAACTGACCAGTATTTTGTCCATGCTATTAAAGAAGAATGATACTTCTGGCCTGAGTAAACCACTAGTATGTTCTTTCTTATAAAAAGCTGTATCTGAAAATCTGAAATGATCAAGCCCAAGATAAGCATCATCGACCCATTTGTTGCCAATGATTGAGCATGGAAAATCATAACTTTGAATGTAAATTGCTTAGGCAAAAATCATGAATTAATAAAAGAAAAAAAAAGAAAGAAAAACACCTATTGGGTGTCCATTAAACTAAGAAAAGAGGTAGGATGGAGCAGATTTGCATGAAGGTGGTATGTACTTGAGTGGAGTTGATGAATATACACATGGAAGTGAAAATGTAGAATTAATTATGAGTGACAAGTATGTTTTGATATTGTGTAGATTCTTTGGAGTATGCATGAAATACATACTCTTTGTATGTATTTTCTGAGTATTACTCAGATTCTTTGGAGTATGCATGAAATTTATAGGTCAGCTATGTTCTACTCCAATGAAAGTTATAATGAAAAAACTGGGAAAATAGTGCCACTTTCCAAATGAAATACAGAAAACATTATTTTAGATTACAGAGTGGATTGGAAGTAAAGACAAGATGAGAGAGTATTGAAAAAGCGATTCAGAGATTCAGAAGCCCCAAAATAAAAGAGAACAGTAATTAATAAATATCTACTTAAAAAAAGTAAGTTTGCTTTGAATATCTGGTTCAAATTCAAGTCTGTTCATGAATACACATGACATAAGAAATCAGGATAGATTTGATTGTTTATGATGAGAAACAGAGAATTAGTGAAAAAAAACAGCAAGGTGATTAAAGGATGGGAATGTAGGGCAGATCATTATATTATAGCAGCAAGAGTGGAACTTGTAAAAAAATAGTCAAGAAAAGGAAATAGGAAAGAGATGACTACAAAAAGATAAAGTTGAAGTCCTCCATAAAAATTAGAGAGTAGATTAATTTCTCAACAGAATGATAGGACAATGGATGGGATAAAAGAGACAATGGAAGTTCCTTAGAAAAGAATGAACAGAATTTTGATATAAAGTACCACAGATCTGTATATATACTACATATATTAATGGAAACTATGCAAAAGCATTCTGGGTAAAATGACAACATAAAAAAGTTGTAGATGAGGAAAAATGTGTATAACAGAATGATTGCTCCCAAAAATGAAGATGAGAGAAAGATATTGTGCAATGTATATATAGAGAAAATGGTGGTTGCAAAAAAAGGTAATCAAAGAGAACAAACAATGGTTGTGATTAAAATAGGCTAAGAAAATGCAGAGCAAATTAAAATTGAAAAATTCTTTGGAAGTGGGTGAAGAGGACTAAACAAGAAGACATCAGAAGAATTTGGAACATAAATAATAAAATAATTTAGAATAAAAAGAATACCGAAAGGAGTATTTAAAAGATTTGTACTGGAATGATAGTGATATAGCAAGGGAGAGATTGAAATTATGAGATAAATGTTGGTATCCAATCAAAGATGATGAAATATCAGTTACAAATGCTAAGAAAATATTGGAAAAGGGTTTGATTGAAAGTGTAGACAATATTATTATAAAAATGTGAAATGGGGATATGGATTTGTGGTTGCATAGTGGCTTGTGACTTGTTAATATGTGAGTGAAGACTGCATACATGGCTCACAATTGGGACAAAGGTGGTGTAGATCCCATACAAAAGGATAAAAGTAATAAGAATAAATGCAAACAGGAGAATTAACTTGGGAAAATGTACTTGGGAAAATGATAGCATTCTGACTGAAAGACAACAAGAGATAACAATGAATAAAAAATTGAGAAGTACCCTGCAGCTTTAAACTAGGCAGGGATTGCAAACCAATTTCTGCTCTTCAGGTCATTAGAGAATGTTTGATTATGGGAAACCAAGTTTATTGCAACGTACTGATTTAGAAAAAGTGTATGATCAAGTGAAAATCCTTAAGTTATAGGACATTCTACACAACTGTGAAGATTAGTTGCTGAATGTAATAAATTGTAGGTTGGAAACATTAGATTATAAATACAATGCTTAACAAAATATTCAACACAGAGCAATTAATAAGACAAGAGGGTATACTATATGTGTTTTCTTAGTTGTTTAATAAATTTATGGATAAATGGAATGCTTCTACTGAACTTATAAGTATACTGGTTGAGATGCGAATGTGTCTATTGTTGCATGCAAATGATGCTGTATTTCATAAGAACTGAAATGATTGGAATGTAGGGGTATTGCATGATGCAATGAGGAATCTGAATCTGAAAATTATTGTCTCAGAAACCAGGGAAAATGGAATGTGTGTTTGACAAGGAAAATGAGATGAACAATTGCAAGTCATGCATAAGTGGTGAAAATTAGAGCAAGCGAATGAAATTTGTGGATCCTGGCAGAATATTTAATAAACATGGAAATATGAATAGATACATTTTAAGATATATGTCTGTTTATATTCCCACATTTACTAAATTTTAAGACATGCAGATGTTCTTAGAAAGGCAGTAGTATGTTGTCTGTTGTGAGGAATAAGTGCTTGTGAACATGGTTTTATACAGAAGCAAGCAGATATGTTAGAAGTAACATAAACTGGATATAATAGGAATGGGTTACTTAAAAAGTGTGCTTGGTAAAACAAGAAGAGATAAATTAAAGTGTGAATGAGTAGTGAATGACTGGATTGAATATTAAACTAAGTGATCTGTACAAAAAGAATATACTGGGGTAGTTTGATCATATAGAGAGAATTAATTAAAATTGAATTTCGCTACAAATATATGAAGGAAGAGTGATTAGGCTGAGAAGAAGAGGAAGCCCAAGATAGTTGTATTTGATGAGATACTCTCCAATCTTTTTTAGATTTTTTTGGAGTTTGTTAACCGCCTCTTAATCATTTGTGTGCACTTTATAAGTTTTCTTGGAGACAGAATAGAACAAATACATATATATGTGTGTGTGCATGTAATAGAATATATATTCTATGATATATATAGAAAATATATTCTATTCTAACACACACACACATATATACACACATGAGTCTGTGGAGATGAAATCACAGAATATTCTGCAATGAGTGGAACAAACCCTTTGCATTCTGTATCAGCACATATTTTTAGCCTCTTAAATAAGCTTACTGTCTTTTAGCTCAGCTCAGTTAAACCTAAGGAGAAGGCAACATAAGACAAATCCTCTTATGTCTGTTTTTGTTCTTTTTTCCTGATCAATAAAAGTGGTCAACCATGAATGCTGAAGAGTGAAAGTGGCATGGGAAACAAACAATACAACCAATACCTACACCCTCCAGCACTTTTCAATTAAACAAAGTAATCCCCCAAACAACATTTGTTTGTCTCTCTCCTTTGATGAAAAAGACAAAACTTAAGTCCATGTTGCATAGAAAGAGACTTTTAGAAATTGGAAAACATATCACAGTGGAATATAAATTGTGAGATTGTTTCTGTATCTTGAATGTTGTATACATCAAAATGCTCAATATGTGATTCTGCAAGAAATAAAATGAATAGGGAAATTTTAAGAGTGTAAAGATACTTTCATGTCAGCTAGTGTCTTCTGTGAATTGCTGTTATTATTAATTTAAACATTCCAGAACAAATTGATTTTATTTTTTGGATTCCCTAGCCAAAAAGTCACCATGCTAGGTTTTGTACATACATTGCCTAATGGGATATCCAGTTGCAGCAACGTTCAATATTAAAATATTATCAATATTAATAAATTAAAATTAAAATTTTAATTTATTAATATAAATTAAAATTTATAAAAATATAAAGCTTTATATTTTACAATACCTATAACCTACTGTAACTAAAAATTCAGGGTGGTATATATCAACAAAAACAAACATGAATAACAATACATCTCTAAATATAAATCTGTATCAAACTCAAAAAATAACTATTCAAAAAAAAGGCAAAAATAACACCCCAAATAAAACCAAGATTTTGTTGTTGTTCAGTTTTGCAGTTGTGTACGACTCTTCATGACCCCATGGACTGCATTACGCCAGGCCCCCCTGTTTTGCACTGCCTCCCGGAGTCTTCCCAAGCCCACACACATCACACTGACTATGCTATCTATCCATCTCATCCTCTGCCGTCCCCTTCTCCTCTTCCCTTCAATCCTTCCCAG
>JANHZU010003988.1:100082-110686 GCA_032468055.1 Acrochordus granulatus
AGCCTTTTGTTGCTGTCCATGGGGTTTTCTTGGCAAGGATACTGGAGTGGGTTGCCATTTCCTTCTCCAGTGGAGCCCTGTAGCTCATTTTTCACTAGATGTCCAGGAACCCCAACAACATCTAGCACGATCCTTGTTAACCTGGGTGATGACCGAACCAGTACGGATTTCTGTAATTTACTTCTCATATTTTTATGGGTGGGAGACACTCTTTGTCTGGCTCCTCTAAAGAGATCTATCCAGTGTGGTTGAACTTCTGGCATAGCTACCATCTTCTTCAGAGCACACAAGCCCCCAACCACAGCAAGATGGTGCCTCATTGGGGGGGAGGGCTAGAAGAGTAGATTTAAATAAACAATGGAATTCAACAGGGAGACAAAACTTCCCTCTGGAGAGGGAAACAAATCCCAAATATTGGATGAGGGAGACTGGCTTTGCAATATACATGGAAGATCTGAGTGAGAATATTTAGCTCAGGGATAAATTGTGAAGTCTTTGGTGCTCTGTAAGCTTGGTTGTTTTCTTGCAGTTTTCATTACCCAAATAGGTAATATAATCAGTTTTAGGAGGGAGTGGAGTTTCAAGGACCTCATAAATTTGTCTGTGTGTCCATCATATTTCTATGCTGACACAATTAAATTTCTTCTCAGCAGCTTACATAGAAATAAAAATCTGTTTTGCATGTCTTAACAAGAATATTAGAGTCAAGTCCACAACAAGCCGTTATCTTACTCTATTCTGGAGGAATTATTAAAGGAAGTTATTATGGTTAGCCTGCAAAATAGGAAGAGATATGGTGGCAGCTTTCCTATGTCTAAAGGGAGTATGCATGTATGTATTTCTATCCCACCTTTATTATTATGAGTTGTTCTCTATTGAGAACACATGAAGCATGAAGCCAATGGGGAATAGATTTAGATTAAATATTAGAAAGGACATTCTGGCACTAAGACTGTTAATTGATGCAACCAGTGGTCTCATGAAGTGATATATTTCCAATAGAATAGATGTTTTACTTCTCTGGAAGTCTTTGAATAGCTATTAGTCTGAAATGCATTAAAAAATTGTGCACTGAGAAATGGATTAGACTAAATGACTTCTGAAGTATCTTCAACTTTGTGTTCTTTAAAATATTACTTCAGACAAAGCAATTTCCCTTCTTTTTTGAAAGCTGCAGAGAGACAAAAAAGTCAATTCAGCTTAATTGAATGATGAAAAAGGCATAATTATCAGCCCATGAGTATGTGAGTGACAACTCTCTTACACTGGTACTGGAATATCTTTATGCCAGAGAAAGACATCTGTAACTGATATCTGACTATGTAAATGGTGGCCATTGATCTGTTGCCTTATTGGTCAGTCTGATAATATGTGAGACTCTTCATTTCATTTGTATCTTTCTCCATAGAAAGAGGGGTGAGTAATAATGCCTTTGTCAAAACCAGCAGAATTCAGTTTGTACTGTCACCAGATACTAAAGAAACCAGCACTGGAGATGAACAATCATGGTTACTCTCTGAGCTTTGCTCAAAAAGCTGAAAAATAAGATCTGTCAACTTTCACTCAGATTAATTTTTCTTCTCCTCATTGAAAAGCATTAAACAAATTAAATAACTAATGAAGACAAACGTCAATAATGTCAGATACTGTACATGTAATGTTTTTGAATGAAACAAACTATTGTGCAAGCAATATGCCCAATTTGGCAGGAAATTGACAGAAATACCTCTCTCAGAATGATGCAGAGTTTACTGAGAATTAATTTTCTTCCTTTTTACTTTCCTTTTGTATGTAGTCAAGACATAAAAATAATTCCAGCATAGATAGAAAACATCTTTGTCACAGGTTTAAGCTTTTCAGACAGGCCTACTACAAACGTATAATATGACTCTCCTACTATTAAAACGGGCAGTCGGAACATTCAGGGTCTCCTGCTGTTCCAAATGAGATAGTAGGACACTCTTCTTTGTCAGTTGTGATATGAACCATGAAAGCTGGGCAGCACTACTTTATGGTCCTGGAAACTGAAACTGTTAATCTCAGCTAATATATTAAACGTTGATCCTAAATTCTTTTCTCATAAAACCATTTCTTTTATAGCTGAGGAACTTTTGTTTCTTTTGTCAATGATACCCCATTCCACAATGGGTTCAACTTCTAGCCTCATGGACATTAAACACGAGTCTGTGCCATCAGTGGAATTGCCTATCTGTGATCTTTATTTATTCATTTGCTTTATTTGCTGCCCTATTCCAAAAAGTGACTCAGGGTGGCTTATACTACAAATAAGTTAAAATATGCAAATATATCAAAAACAAATGCAAAAATAAAATTCGGCATAATATATTTATATAAAAATTAAAGTTAAAAGAAATGCAAGATAAGCAATAGAGTGGAAATGGAGTCATCAATTGAGCAGCCATCTTATTAATGTTGCCTGGCTACCTGGTCCTCAGACTAATTCTCAGAACCAAATCTTCAGGCTTCTGCAGAAAGTCAGAAGAATGGGGGCCAATTATATCCTGGGGGAATGATGTTCCAAAGGGCAGGTGCCGTGGCAGAAAAGGCCCATCTTCTGGACCCCACCAGAATTCCCTGGCTGGTGGGATCCAGAGCATGCTCTTTCTGCTGGCCCAAATGGAGCAGGCTGAACCCATTGAGATGAGACAGTCCTTTAAGTAACAAATACATGCCATGAAGGGTGATGATATGGGTGATGACCAACACCTTGAATTGCATCTGGAAACAAACTGACAATCAGTGCAGCTCATGCAACAGTGATGTCACTGTTCAGGTCACTCTTCGACTCCAAAAACTATTTGTGCAGCTGCACATTCAGATGCTGTTCAAGGGTAGCTCCATGTAGAGCACACTGCAGTAGTCAGGGTGAGCTAACTAGGGCATGAGTAACAGAGTGCAGGGACTCCAAATCCAAGTAAGGGTGCAACTGGTGCATAACATAAAGTTATGCAACTGGTGCATAACATGAAGCCATGACTGCCACCTGCTCCTTGAGCAGAGTCATGAGTCTAGGAAAACCCCAAGTTGCACACTGTGCACACTGTCAGAGTTTCAGTTGAAGTCTGTTGTCCCCTATTCAGACCCTCACAGCCTTCACAATTACACTCGTATCACCTTGGATAGAGATGTAAAGTTGAGTATCACCAGCATATTGTTGATACCTCATCCCATGGTGATGGATGATCTCACCTAGCAGCTTCATGTAGATGTTAAAAAGAAGAGGAGTAAGTATCGAACCCTGTGGCATGCCACACAGTAGTGGCCAAGACCTGGACCTTTCCCCCAATCACTCTTTGCAAAGAAGGATTTATTTTTTGAGTTTATCTGTATTTTAAAAGGGCATAAGAGTAGCATCTTAATATTAGATCAAAAATAACAAATACAATTTGCCTTTAGTTCCATTTTTCCAATCACTCAGCCTTTAGAAACTTGTTATAATATGATGGAACTAATATTTTTTTGTCTGTATATTGAAACATTCATTTTCAAAAATTTCCAGTGAACTAATTGCATACATTCACCTCTTCCTATCTTTTCTTTTGAAAAACTAATTCAACTGCTAACACATTGTTTTTCTACACTGCAGTCTTCAACTGCTTGTCTCCCATGTATAAACTGCTGGAAATTAAGGTAGGTTAGGAAATCCCTATCCAGATTTTGACTCTTTCTTCCATTTTAGCCTAGGTGATGGATAAATTTTCTACCCAGAGTTTGATTAACCATTTGAGTTAGAAGGGGGAACTTGGAAGAAATCAAATAAATTTCACCCTGTAAAAAGGGAGGAGGAGTGGACATTTCTCTGTTCTACTACTGAATCTTCTTGAAGGCAAATAAAGCATGGCATCTGGACTTAGGTTATGGTATTATCTTGGAACCTTTATCAATGTTTCAATGTTAGGAGAAGGATAAAAGGTAAAAGGTGTAGAATTGACTCTCCCACAAACTTTTCCTTTAGAGTCAGTTTTAATCCAAAAACTTTCATCATGGAAAAATGGGTGGGGAGGGGAAAACATTAGAGTCAAAAAGATGTAGGTTTGACTTAGCTCTTACTTCTCATGTTCGCATTCAATGCAAATTGAAGGTATAAACGATGTTGTAGCATCCTTCAGTCATCCAAGAAATAAGGCTTCTTGGAGGCAAATATATCATGGCATCTGAAAAGTCTACTATTTAATCTGTTCAAATCAAAACTAAAGTCTATATTTTCATGGCTGGCAGCCTGGTAGAGAGCTGGGACTGGTAGATGGTCTATCAGCTAGAGCTCTCAGAACAAACTGGAATGGAGGGAAAAAGAAACAAAGTGCAGTACAACCACAAATGGGACCAGAATTTCCATTGCTTAGCAAGGAATTATTGAGTCATGTCCAATTTCATGACATTTTTTTGCTATGATTGTCAAGCAAATCACTGTAGTTGTTAAGTGAATCATGTGGTCATTAAACACATCCAGCTTTCCCTATTGACTTTTCTTGTCACAAGACAGCTGGGAAGGTTGCAAATTGTATGACCTGGAAAGCTGCAACCAATTAAACGCATGCTAGTTGCCAAGCAACCAAATTTTTATCATGTTGTGTCGGTTGCAAGTGCAAGGATTGGTTATAAGTCACTTTTTTCAGTGGTGGTGTAAATTTTAATGATTGCTAAACAAATGATTGCAAGTTGAGGATTATTTATGAAGGATGGGAGTGTTTTACTTGTACTGGCTAAGAAAAAAATGCTACTTTTGGTGCAGAGCAAGGAAACTCAGGTGAAACATGCTTTCAAAAAAATGGGCTGAGGATGACATGCATTCTCATCCTCTAGAAATGGTAGATTGATGTCCTCATGCTGGGACAAACAAGAAGTAGGATCAGTCTTTAGATTTGACAGACGTCAACGTCATAATACAAGAAGATTTATTGCCTTCAGTATGTACAAAAACAATCAAAAGTGCTCAAGGATTTTGTCTAGCCATTCAACCAATTCACCCCAGCAGAGCTAAATTGTCTATAAGAGATGCTTGAAAAGTTATGCCTCCAATATTATAAGTCACCAACACATGGCAATACTGACAAACCAAAAACTCTGGCATGATCATTATTATCTGTTCTTTCACTTCAATTGGTGGAAAATTGCTGGGAAAAGTGTTGAGTTGCTATTGCCATGCCATGAAAGCTTGGAGTGAGTACTTTAAGTCATGTGCCATTATTTAATTTTTGACTATTGAAGAAATCCCTTCAACTGAAATTCACCTCTGAACATAGGTTGTTTATGGTGATGCTTGTGTTGGTACAAGTGTTATGCATTACTGGGCCAAACAGTGTAAAGATGTTGAGCTGGGAAGAGCTGATTTGTGTGATCAAGAGTAAAATGGATGACATGTGACAAAAATGTATGGGCTTTACATGAGAAAAGTAGATGAATTGATTAAGGACAGAGAAATTCAATTGATTAAGGACAGAGAAGAGAAATTCAATTGATTAAGGACAGAGAGAAATGATGTTTGACTCAAGTGAAGAGGTGGAAAGGATTTCAAAATCTATTTAGAAAAGCCAAGTATGAAAGGTGTTTTTTTATGATGGCTTTAAAATGTAGTGTTTAGCAAATGGTAATGATTTTGTGGAGAATTACAGATAAGAGAGCTCATTTCATAGATTATTTTCCTGGTTCATTTATTAAACTATCCCTATGTAAATTAAAGTTACAGAAGTAAGAGATCGCTTTTTTTCATTCAAGTCTCATAATCAAAATTTTGCCCCAAAATTGTAAATGGCCAGAGTTTCTGAAAAAAATTACATAGCTTCCTTTGTTCTTTCAAGGTATAGCTTTTCAAGACATTTCAAGATAGGTAAGCTATCATAGCTATCTTACCTATTTCGAGATAGGTTGCTATCAAAGGCTTCAGAAGTAATCCATTTTTTTACAATTATGGGTTAAATAGCCAATATTATTTACTGATTGTTGAGCTTTTCACATGAATGAATGCATAATAGACAAGGAAATGTAAACTAAATTATGCCAATATTATTTTTTTGCACTTTTTGTGTATAACTGAAGTGAGAATTTTATTGCTCAAAGAAAAATATGAAACTTGTGCTTCCCAACAGTTAGATCAATTTATCTCACTTCATAATTAAATCATAAATAATTATGCACTGAATAATATGAAAGGCTCCAGACTTCACTTTTTCCAAGAACACTTAATAGTATTTATATTTTCCTCAATCAAGTTCAAGCTCTAATTTTGGGCTGGAAGGGTGAAAGAACTAAAGTATTCATCATTTATATCACTGGACTTTTCTCTTAATATCTATATTTTTGAGAATGAGATGTATTGTGATTAGTTTCCCTTCTGGGGCCATTTGGAAAGCAAATGTACAAACCTTATTTTGGCAGATGTTAAGATTTAGGAACCTGCTTCCTTTTTTGAAAGTTACTTGGCATATTTAGTTGTTAATAGATAAGGAGTTATGATTTGATCCCAAATCACATGAGAAACTGATGTTGCAATATACTGTAATTCAAATCTGAAAATAGCAGGGAAGATGCTCTGTTGGAATGATTAGGCTAAAAAAAAATTAAACTATTAAGTCAGATGAAATTTAATAGTTGTTCAAAGATCTTCAAAGACTGTCTTTTGAGTTTAATTTGCCTTCAACATATGCTTGGCAACATATACAACTGGAAGATATGTTAATTAAACATTTTAACCTGGCTGTTTTAGCAGTCTCTGAGGTATCTGCAATTTGAATTTCTCTAAGAGATGAAAACAAACAATTCAGTTTTATAAGGTATTAAAAAGTAAAATGAAAGTTAATGTTAGCTATATATTTGATATGTGGAAAGAAGAATTGTAATATCCAATTCTGGAAAATCAAGTATTCCAGATATTAAAAAATGTGAAATATGATTATAAGATTTAAAAATAAATCTAAGTTAAGTAATCAGAGTATAGTATTTCTTTGGATCCTTTTGGAATGTTTAAAATACATGGACATTAGTATTTTTAAGTAGGCAATGTAATAAATTTGAAAGTTCTTGAACTCATATAATTTGGTCTTCTATTATATTATGTTTTCAAATTAACGTGTATGCTAATATTATTTTCCTGTTCATGGATCACTGTCTTGTCATAACAAAGGGGCTTGCATAACTCACTGAAGCCATGAGCTATGCCATGCAGGGCCATGATCATAGTGGAGGGTTCCGATAAAACAGGATCCATTAGAGAAGGAAACCTACTCCAGTATCCTTGCCAAGAAAATCCCATGGACAGTATCAAAAGACTAAAAGATATGGCATCAGAAGATGAGCTCCTCAGGTTGGAAGGTGTCCAATATGCTACTGGGAAAGAATGGAGGGCAATTAAAAATAGCTCCAGAAAAAGTGAAGCAGCTGGGCCAAAGCCAAAAGGACATTCAGCTTTGGATCTGTCCGGTGGTAAAATGAAAGTCTTATGCTGTAAAAAACATTATTGCATAGGAACCTGGAATATAAGATCTATGAATCAAGGTAAGGTGGATGTGGTCAAACATGAGATGGCAAGATTGAACATCAGCATCTTGGGAATCAGTGAACTAAAATGGATAGGAATGGGCAAATTAAATTTGGATGACCACTATACCTACTACTGTGAAAAAAATCCCTAAGAAGAAATGGAGTAGCCATCACAGTAAATAAAAGAGTGATGAAAGTAGATTGGGGTACAATCTCAAAAACAATAGAATGATTTCAGTTTGAATCCAAGGCAAACAATTCACAGTAATCCAAGTCTATGCCCCAACCACTGATGCCAAAGAGGCTGAAGTTGATCAGTTCTGTGAAGGCCTACAAAACCTTCTAGAACTCACACCAACAAAAAATGTCCATTTCATCATAGGGCAATGGAATGTTAAATAGGAAGTCAAAAGATAACTGGAATAAGAAGCAAATTTGGCCTTGGAGTACAAAATGAAGCAGTGAAAAGACTAACAGAATCTTGTCAAGAGAACATGTTGGTCATAGCAAATACTCTTTTCCAACCAAGAGGCAACTCTACATATGGACAAGCCAGGCTGGATGAATCACAAACCAGAATTAAGATTGCTGGGAGAAAGATCCATAAGCTCAGATATGCAGACAATACCATTCTAATGGAAGAAAGTGAAAAGGAACTAAAAAACCTCTTGATGAGGGTGAAAGAGGAGAGTGCAAATGCTTGAAACTTAACTTTAAAAAAATGAAGATTGTGGCATCCAGTTCCATCACTTCCTGCCCAATAGAAGGGAAGAAATTGAAGCAATGGAAGATTTTATCTTCTTAGGCTCCAAGATCACTGCAGATGGTGACTGCAGCCATGAATTTCAAAGATGCTTGCTCCTTGGGAGGAAAGCGATGGCAAACCTAGACAGTGTAGGAAGAAACAGAGACATCACCTCCAGCAAACATCCATATAGTCAAAACTATGGTTTTCCCTATAGAAATGTTTGGTTGTGAGAGTTAGCTCAGAAGGAAGACTGAGTGCCGAAGAATCAATGCCTTTGAATTGTGTTCTTGAGAAGATTCTTGAGAGTCGCTTAGACTTCAAGGAGATCAAACCAGTCAGTCCTAAAGGAAATCAACCCTGACTGTTCATTAGAAGGACAGATACTGAAGCTGAAGCTCAAAAATTTTGGCCACCTAACGAGAAGAAAGGACTTACTAGAAAAGACCGTGATACTGGGAAAAATTGAAAGCAAAAGGAGAAAGGGATGGCAGAGGATGAGATGGTTAGATAGCATCATTGACACAATGAACATGAATCTGACAAACTCCAGGAGACAGTGGAGGGCAGGCAGGCCTAGCATGCCTGTCCATGGGGTCATGAAGAGTTGGACACAACTTAGTGACCGAATAATATAATTTTGGGAAGCAAATGTGTATTTAAGGATTTCAGTGTGAAGTTGAATTATACTCCTAAAACATAGAAACTATCAGCTTGAAGAGCTCTGGTTTTATTGAACTTGGAATACTGCACAGAGGATAATTTTATGTAACTGGAAAGAAAATCACTCTTCTGATTTTGAGGAACGGATCCAAAATAATGTTTGAAAAATCTCTGTACTCTTAAAAATAAGATGATACATTCAGTTATACATAGTCCAGATATAACAATAAAGTATGAATTAATTTCATACAGACATACTGTATATATGTATCATGTGCATTTTTTTCATTTTATTGTTGTTTAGTCAACTTAACAATTATATTTATTTTCCCTGCATTATCACTGTTCAATGTACAATTTTTCTTTCTATTTCACCATTTTAATAATAAAAAATTCAAAAGATTACCTCATCCTATTTGGCGTTTGGACCTGAGTGAGGGTGATTTCACATTCAATTATTTTATTGTTCTGTTGGCTCACTTTGCCTGGAAACCCTATTTCAAAATTCAAGTTTAATTAACTGATTTCTAAAATTAACCTGCCAATTTCAGTATAATGTATGTAGTTTGCTGAATCATTCCATTCTGTCAGTTAATTTTCATTTTTACCATATTCCATTATGTTCCCAATCTAAGTATGAAGATAATGCTATCCCTCCAATTTTGTCCAATTCTCATCAATTCTATTGACCAGCTCTGTCCACATTTTCTGATATAGTGTGATTTCTTTCAATTGTTTTGTATTTTAGCTGTATATTTTGATGGTGTCAAGCCACCATGTTTTTGGTAGCCTCATTTCCTTTACCATGACCATGCCATGCATAACTGCCAATGAGTTTGAACACATCTCATGGTTGAAATAAATAAGATGGAATGTTGTGATTTTGCCTTCCAATGATATATTTGGTTTTATATGCTCCAGTACTTGCTTATTTGTCACTTTTGCTGTCTAAGGAATGTGGAAAAGGCTTCTCCAAGGCCATACCTCAAACAAGTTGATTGTCCTATCTTGTTTTTTTCATGATTCATCTTTTATAATTGTAGCTAGCAATGGAAAACATGACAGTGTGAACTTATCTGCAATTAGTTGCAAGGCTGATGTTCTTGCTTTTCCATATTCGATTCATGTTCCTAAATGCAATTCAACATTTTATTTCTTGATTTCATTCACTACTTTGATAAATCTGAGGTCCTAGGAAAGTGAATTCTTGCATGCATTCAATCTCAAAACTGTCAAATTTGACATTTCCATTCCTCACAGTTGTTATCAGCTTTGTCTTTTTGATGTTCAGGAAGAGGCCAACTTTCTCATTTTCTTCTTTTGGATGTATGTTTCAGACTTTTTTTGGTTTGAGAGATGCATTCTGTTGCCAGCATACTACAGACTGTTGATAATCCTTCTTCCAATCTTTACTCTAATATCTGATTTTTCAGGTTCCAACTTCTTCATGATCACTTTGGCATTCAGGTTGAATAAGAAAAGTAAAAGAGTGTAACTGTGCCACATACCTTTATCTTGAACAAATCAGAGTCTCCATATGCTATTATATTACATGGTATTATGATATTATATTATATGGTATTATATAATATATTATGGTACTATATTATTATATGTACTATACTGGTTTTGATCCAGTATAACCAGACATGAAACCATTCTTTGTAATATGTTTTATAAAAGGAATAACAAAATTATG
>JANHZU010003989.1:6253-19352 GCA_032468055.1 Acrochordus granulatus
CAGGGGGGCCTGGCGTAATGCAGTCCATGGGGTCGCAAAGAGTCGGACACGACTGCGCGACTGAACAACAACAACAAATTGCTTCTGCTACAATCATTCTATGTTCATTTGCAGGTCTTTGCATTTTGTGATTTTCTCCAGTTCTTTCTCTTCTATTCTGTTGTCTCCAGGTACTGTCATATCCACTTTACAGATTTTGTTTGTCTTTCTTATCAACAGTTGTTAAGTCTGGAATGTTATGTGGCAGATGCCTGTTTGTTTGAATTCTGAAGTCCCAGAGCAATTTAGCTTCATTTTCTATTACTTTTTCTATTTCATGATCCCACCAATTCTTGCTTGCAGACAAATGGTATTTCTTGCAGATCTTCCAGGGCTCTACTGCTGCTACTTTATCATGCCATTGTTTGTAGTCAGTCTATGTGATCTTTCTGCAGTAGCTAACTTGGTAGTCCACTGCTTCTTTAGTTTCTTTGCAGAGGTGGCATTTTCTGTCTGTTGCTGTCTTCTCAATTCTAGTCTTCTATGCATTTGTTCTTAACACTTGGTCTTGTGCATCCAGAATTAGCCCTTCTGTCTCCTTCTTCAGCTTTACTGTTCTTAGCCCATTGCAGGTCTTGTTATTATCTGCTTTGCCATCTATTTTTTAATGTACTGGCCATGTAATGCTTTGTCTTGCCATGTCTCTTTTCTATTCTTTGTTTTGTCCTTCTTGGATGCCAGTTTTGTCTCTCTAATACTCAAAAAGCCTTTCTGGTGTACTAGCTTTAATGTATCTTCTTCAGTGTCTTTCAGATATTCTTCCAATGCCCATTTTTCCTCTCCAATTGTCCAGTATACTTGTAATATTCTGTGGCCACCTATTTTGCTTTGTAAGTAGAGTCTGTCAGCATCACTGTATGGATGAAGGGCATGATTCATTGTTATTATTTTTCTGGCCTTCAGTTCTGCTTGTGTCCAACCCACTATTCCAGCTCTGTATCTAATGACTGGAAATGCCCAGATATTAATTGCCTTGACAGTATTTCCTCCATTGGAAATATTCCACTGGACTTTAAGATCTTCTTCATCTCATAATGTATCACTTCTAACTTTTCTCTTAACTTCAGTGTGCCTGATCTTGTAAGCTTGAAAGATGCCCAGATATTTGTGGTGATCTTCATCCAATATCTTGATGTTATATCCATTTGATTCCTTCAATTTTCCCTATTTTTCTCTTGTTGATGGTAAAGGTGGCACATTTGTCCATGCTATTTCAATTGCAATATCTTGCTGTATAAACTGACAGTTTTGAGCAGCAGTTCTATTTCAGATGGTGTTTTTCCATATAGCTTCAGATTTACATGTTAAAAGAGGTGTGATAACCTGGTAGGTGTTTCTGATGTTTAATAGCCATGGCCTGACTTGTTCAGTGTAGTTGACAAAGGAATCAAAGTGACAAAAAGTAATAGTGATCCACCTAACTTATCTACTGATTGAAAAGCCAAGACATTTGTTTTGTCTTCAATTCAATATAAATATAAAAACTTCCTCTATGAAAATTTGATGATATTCCCCTTCCCAAAAAAAGCTGAAACAGCAGGTTTTATACTACCCAATGCATGTTAGCTGGCATGTTTTATAGACAAAATGGTTCTTTTTTGATTCTTTGTTTTTAAGAACAACTTAACAACAGTTAAACAATTTAATTAAAGAAATAAAAATGATGAAACTTCTTCATGAACTGAGGGCTAGGAGCAATGAATGAGAGAACAGCTTCTTAACCTGTATTCTTTTCAAAATGTCTTAGAATTGGGTTTTCAAAGGTTTCAGCAGAAGTATTAGAGAAGCCATTTTAAATGTTTCCCATGTGTATGAAGTACCAGAAATGAGTAGGAAACAAAACAGCAGACACACAAGCTCACTTCACCTCAGACCATGCTTGGGTTGATAACCTTATCTCCACATGGGGAAGGGGCTGAAGAACAGACCTTTATTCATTCTGAAGCTTAACTCCCCTTCAAACTTTCTTGCTAAAAATAATCTTCATGATCACATTATTCATCTAGTTTCATGCCATTATTTGTTCAGGGAAACATCTGAAGTCATTTAGTCAGTTGGCTAGCAAAAACACTTAAAAATTGCTCAAAATAAAGCTTTTTGAAATATCGAGGCAGAACAATTGACAAGACTAAAAGTTTCTTTCCCTAGATTACTTAGCCATTCTTATTGGAACAATCAGTGGTAGTCCAATAACCATTGGTATGAGGGAAGACATTAATTACTCAATCCAATTTACTGTAATTCTTCCTTCTTTGTTTATGCTTCACATAGATAGTGAAACCTTTGTTTCTCTTTTTGGTACTGCTGTCATGACACCACAATCTGCAGCATGCCAAAGCTATAGAAAAAATAGATCAACTTCAGAAATTCATGGAAAGTTTAAAATCAGATAAAAATGTATTTCAAATCATATGCCTTCAATTACAAAACAAGCCTGTTTTGTAATTGAAGCTTCATCCAGATCTGGACTATACTCCTAATGACAAACACAGGAAAATATAATAAGGGCACATATCATCTTTCTTTCAAAGAGTCTTTGGATTTCGGTGGCATAAATTTAATAAATAAAATAAATCTTCATAGAATATGGGCTGCAAAACCAATAAAAATTGCCAACTATAGAAATGAAAGAAGGAATGTCTCAATCTAGCACTAATAGATTACAATCTGAATCATAATATTGTATGTTAATTTCTGTTAATTTTCATTGATTAAAATCAATCCTCAGAGTGCCGAAGTATGATAGCTAATGGGAATGAGGTGTCAGAACACTAATGATTTATAAACCTTTGCTCTTCTTTGCCCCTTATCAACTGTTCAATGTCTAATGATAGAGCTGACACTCAGTATTGATTTTTCCTGTAAAAAATGTAAGATGAGAAAGTAAAGGAAAATTTTACCTCTGAGATTTCAATGTACCTATTGTTCTCATGGAATAAAATTACTCAACTGGGAAACTTTACAAAGCATTGTATTTAATACTAATACTGTTAAGGGAGAATGAGACAAAATTTCATTGTCATCTGTTCACATTTTATATTTAATTCTAATATATCCACTGTTATAGCAAAAGAACAGATTTACTCTAGTGTCCTTTATTTTAAAGCAGTAAAACAGTTTCTATGCTGCTAAGCAGATTAATATGTTTGTTCAGCCTGGTGTTACAAATTTGACCTTTTCATTGAGAGGTTGTTTAAAAATATCCAAGTCAGGTCCCATCCCTGAATGAATGTTCTTATTTTCAATTTTATAGATACTGTACTCTTTAGTAATATCGGTTCTTTTGTAGGTTTGGTTTGGTGATGCTGATATACCCAGGAAGAAGTGCAACAATTTCTGTATCTTAGATTTTTTTATTAGAAAATTTTCAAAAAAAGAAGATATGAATCTAGATCTGAGGACCCCACCTTATGACCCCACCTCACAACTTCCTACTCAGTGCTTAAAGCTGTAATATTATGCCTTCTATCCTACAGTTCCATTTCTTACTTCTATGATTTTCTCTTAATTCCTACCTTATCCTATTTTATGCTATCATCTCTGTCCTAAAGCATAACCTAACTTAGCTTTATCTTAGATTCTTTGACTATATTCTCTGGTTCATTTGGGAGAAAAATATTTATTGGACTAAATTGGGTAGTTTAGAAATGGACCTTATACAGTCTGGATGGTTCCTAACTCAAGCCAACATATCTAAGTAAGATTTTACCATTTCCCACAAAACACTGAGTATTTTGGAATATTTAAGTATTCTATATGTCTACACTATAATATGGTGTTTTACATTGATAGATATGGATAATATGTAGATAAATATAAAGGTAAAGATTTCCCCTTTCAATTGTGTCTGACTCTAGGGGATGCTAGAATTGTTTTTAGTATTAAATATCGTATTTAGTATTAAATACAATGCTTTGTAAAGTTTCCCAGTTGAGTAATTTTATTCCATGAGAACAATAGGTACATTGAAATCTCAGAGGTAAATGCTCATCTCCATTCCTTAGCCAAAGAGCTAGTGTTGACCAAAGACACTTCCGTGGTCATGTGGCCGGCATAACTATTTGCCGAGATGCATGCCACATTGTTACCTTCCCACCAATTTATAAGTAATTAGCTAACTTGCAATTTAATGAAAACTATTGCAAATATTGATTAATTTAGAAAAGGCCCCAAATTAATGTTGTATTTGTGCCCATAAGGCCAAATTGGTTGGAACAGATATTATAATTGTTGCCTTAATTTTTGCATTAATTAATTAATTGCAAAATAACAGGAAGGCTAATATCTTTTTTCTGATATTTGTTAACAATATTATTAGACAAACTGTTCCACTGCAACTTAATTATGACTTTATTCATTTCTTCTCACTATATTTTTTTTATTAGCAAAATGTCTACTATGGAACAGAAGGTTTCTACAGTTAGACCAATGTTGTTTCTTGTGCAAAAGTTCCATCATTTGTGTAGGCATTAAAATTAATAGGCAAGACAACTTTGAATTCAATATATAATCAATCTAATAGAAATAAATTTTCATCATTTTTAACCATGTATTAAACTTTTATTAATTTACATTTATCAGTTTAAATATAGTTCCCAACTGGCCTTGTGAACTTTAATTGGATAATTTTGGCAGCTTTAAACATTAGTATAAAATATATTAGTATATTTCACATACATTAGCATACTTGAGAACTATTTGGGATAGTAATTAAGTCATCAGGTCAGAAACCAGGAGATCGTGAGTTCTAGTCCCATCTCAGGGACAAAGCCTGCAAGATAATCTTTGTCCAATCATTCTCTCTCAGCCCTTAGGAAGGAGGCAAGGGAAAACCACTTCCAAAATCCAAAAGCTTACCAAGAAAACTTCAGGGACTTGTTAAATAAGTCTCCAGAAGTCAACATTTACTCAAAGGCACACACAAGCACACACAAAAGAAAATAATTTTGTACTGAAGCTGGACAAAAATAGATCCATCCAATCAGTATAGCATATCTAAATTTAAATAATTTTAGTTTTATAACTGATCTTGGCATTATGCAAGAATGGTTCCGTATGTATATTTTAAAACATAATATCCTTTTTCTGATATGGACTGCTTCTCTGTGGAGAACTGAACAGAAGTTGTAGATGGGACTTAAGCAGTGGGTGGAGCCAAAGTCAAAAGGGATCAAAAACATCAGTTTTCTTTTTTTGACATTTTAATTCCTCTTTCTTTTCCTTCTGACAATTTCTCATCTTCTTCTCCTCAAGGAAAAAGCTAAGGCACAGAGCCATGCCAAAGTTCTGAATAAATAAGCTGTTAAAATTAGACCAAAAGCTGGCTGTGACTTCAGATTACAGTTGCTGGCACCTGGGCTAAGAAAAAAGTGGCAAATTAAACATCATACAAATAATTTCTCAAGTTTATTTAACATCTGCACCATTTAAATTTGTGTGGAAGGTGAATGCATCTCCTTAATCTTCTTGCTCTCTCACAGATGTTTGCCAAATTTCTGTCCCTTATTTCTCTAGCTACATAATTAAGTAGTTCTGTCTGGCTTCATGGAATGGGACAAACAAGGCAAAGCTTGATGTGAAAATTTGAGTCTCTGTCCATAATGTTTTAAATTGCTTACTTATTTAACTAGCTCTATTTCTATTTGATTCCTTACTCTAAGGCTATATTTTGAAAATGGCAACGTGATGTGACATTTTCTGCAGGATTACTGGATTACTGGTGAAAGGCAGTTTTTGAAATCTCTGGAGAAATAATGAAATGAAACAAGAAGAAACACATTAAAAATGGATGGATTATTGTACACGGCAATGGGCAGAGACTTGACAAGACACTAATGTTTTCTCTAGGCAGACAAAGCCATGTCATAGTCATGCTTTGTATTGAGTAGAAATATTCAAATTGATCTCATGAATGCTGTAAAACATGGGGATAAGTGCTATATGAATATAAGAAACCTGGAAATCTAAGACATGCCTGGAATTATGTCATCTGTGATCTCTGTAAATAGTAACAGTTGAGTATTTTTCTCCAGCTGAATAATTACCAGATAGCAACTACCTAGATATCCATTAGCTGTTTCCACATCACCACTAGTTCATAATGATTCCTGTACCACATTAATAATATATATACACTTACTATATTAAAGGGACATTATCAACTAATTTGCCTCACAAAGTATCAATAAAATCCAGTGGCTTGCTGATTTGTCTTACTGCCAATACTGCCACCTTAAAGATTTTCTCTTTTTAATATTTAAAGAAGATAATATGACACACATATTCAGAAAACTAGACATCAATACTCAGAATCACTTGATTCAGAATGTTTGCCAAGTTATTGTATTCAACAGGATTTTGCATGTAGTACCATTCCCCTTAAATCCCTTTTGTGGATTCAAAATACTGTAGAGGCTTATGATAATTCTGCCACAAATTCCATTGAGATTAATTGTAGGCTTTTTCTTCCTGGTGAATCTATGCCAGAGCAAACTATAACCACAAGCTAAATCTAGCTCATGTTCATGTTTCTCTATGACATCTAGAATGGGGCAAGGCAGGCAAGAATATTAGACTTAAATTCCAGGTGACACTCAAGATTTATTTTATTTTCTTGAATGATTAAAATGTGCAAGCAATTGTTCTTTTTACACGTATTCCTTGTCTGTATGAATCATTGGATTGGAAGGGATCTTAGTGATCTTCTACCCCAATCCCTGCCCCTGAGGAGGAGATACAGTATATTCTTCAATTCCCTGGTATTATCAATTACATAGAGGATTTATTAACCTACTTTAAGTGATCTAAAAAAAATATCTTAAGTACATTTTCTGGTAGTCTGGAAGGCATGTATTGCTTCCTCTAGAAAACTAGCATTTTTGTCTTGATTTATAATACTTAGATGTTATCTCCTAAAAGGTAATTTGATTCCTCTCTAACTGAAAGGTGTAGTCATTAAAACTATTCCTTCTCCCTGCTTTTCTGCTTCATATTTGACCTCTTAGTGAGTTTCTGCAAACTACAATACTTTCTGAACATCTGAAGGAGAAGGTGAACAGATATGTTAGACACTATTCTTTCTCCTATCATCTGAATCAAAGCAACTACAGATTTTATAGCTCACTTCCAGGACTGATACAAAATTACTTTATTTCTCAAAAGGAACCACAACCTGCATTCTATCTTTATACTACATGGTTCATCTGCTGAGAGAATGGAATGGTCTTTGATGATAAATTTTGCAATGGAAATAGAGGGAATTAATGGCCAGCCAAAATGACAGATATTCAGCCTCTCCATGGAGTATTCTTGCTACCTAAGAACCAAATATCATAAAGCTGGCAGGAAAGCAGTGGTATTTTGGATCCAATGCCAGACTTCTATCTTCCTGAAAGTCTTTATCCCTAAAACTTTACGGTGAAAATAGGGAGGGGAAATATTGGCAACTAGGGAGATATAAAGTATTTGTCATTACTGAGCTTAATTATGAAAATTCTAATTTTGCACCTGTTAAATAAATTCATTGGCTTACAATGCACACCCAAATGTGTCCTTTTCAGAATAATGTGACACTGTTTACCATGCATAAATATGCAATCAGAACATTTGGGGAGATTGCACAAATAAATCTATACAGTGATGAATAGTATATACCAGGATGCATTTTTCTCTATGCAAAAAATTTTTTGCAGAGATTCACAGATGCAGAGAAGTATGTAAAAATGCTGAGGAATCAATTTGTATATATTCCATTTTATGGTAAGTTTCTTTTTCTTGGATGTAAATAACGGAACTGAATACTTATCAGAGTTGCGGGAACCAGAGAACCATTCCATGTCTATTCTCCCCTGAGTCCTTCAGGAAGGTGTAAGAAATCTTAATGAAGAGTGTAAGAACAGAAACTGATATTTAGAATAAGAAAAGAAGAAAGCAAAGAAAGAAAGACATAGCCAAAAATGCAGAAAAAAAGGAAGAAAATATAAAGAATTAACTTATGACTTTTTTTTCAGCAATTATAAACGTAAATTTACTACTAACTCTATGGATACAGCATAATTTTCTGTTTTTAATACTCTATTTTTTAGATTATAAAATATTTTATAGATTAAAAAAGTATATATCACACGTTCATTTTTTTCTGTGTCACGCAGAAAGTCTACAAGGAATTTCCAGTCAGCATTAAACTTAGGTAATGTCTTTTCTTTGATCAAAGATTTCAGTATGATTGGACTCACTCTTCTCCACTCCAACCTAGTCAAATAGAAATCAATTTTGAATTCATCTATCCATTTCATGCTTCAGACTGAACTGAATTCAATGCATAGATATATTACCTCTATAAATTATGTAGTTATTTAAGGAAGACTGACAACAAAAACAAAATGCCTCTTGCCAACCATCAGTTAATTCTCATTGAAGTGCTCCACATAGTGGCTTAGTTCACTAATAAATAGGGCTCCTTTCTTTTCTGTTCTCCCAGAATGACAGGTAGTAATCTACCATTTTAATATGAAAAAATGATAATTTTATATGAAGCTTCTTCACATTGTTCCTGGACTTTAATTTGTTTCAGTGACAGGGAAGAAAAAAATACCATAAACAATATGAAGACCATAGAAAGGCAACTTAATAATAATAGTACAATGAACAATCTTATTCTGAAATCAAATGCCGATAGATTGTACAGTAATTGCCATTGATGTTGACATTGACAATTTATTTATGCTGAGATCCCAGTGCATTCCAAATGCTTCAATACAATACTATAGATAATTATGCACTTCTACTAAATGTGCTTGTTAGTAACATTGGAATTAATTTATATATCAATTATGAATGCTTTACCTTTGAGTAAATCCATTAGACTACTATAAAACATCTGTCTTCAGGCAATTTAATGGTGCATCACCCTCATTGACAAAAGTTTCCCTAGAGCTTTGCAAAAGTAATTATAATTCTGGGAAGTAAACGCAAATCTTTCTGCAATGAACTCTGCATGTATATGCTTAGTTTAAGCAACCATTGCTAATTCCTCTTATGATGACAGATCATGTTGTTTTCTAGTTCCTAACATCCCTTAAGAAGTCCTTGAAACAGAACAAAGTTTATAATAAAAAATCTATTATGTTTTAAAGCATGTAATGACTGATGAACAGAGAAAGTTGGCCTACAGTTGACCTACATTTGAAAGTTGGCCTACATTTGACTTCCGACCATTTTTTTTAATGACTGTTCAAAGTTTCAGTGAGCTGAAAAAAATGATGTATACTGGTCCTTGCACTTACAATAGTCACAGTGTACCATAATCATATGATAAAAAGTTAGACATTTGGATACCAACATGTATTTATGAAAGTTGCAGCATAACATAGTCACATGATTATAATTTGTGACCTTCCCAGGGGACATCTGACAAGCAAAGTAACATGGAAACTGTATTCACTTGATCATACGAATCACTTAATAACTATGGCAAAAAAGTTAAAATTAGGCAGGGCTCATTTAACCACCACACTGCTCAGCAACCAAAGTTCTGGACCCGATTGTAGTTGTAAGACAAAGACTATCAGTATTTAATAGTATTTATATAATTTTAATTGCAAATCAAGGGGTGCGGTGGCGCAAGTGGTTAAGAGCTCGGCTTGCCGGCTGGAAGGTCAGCGGCCCGGGATTGCGACCCAGTGTTGCTGTGCAGCAGGGTGAGCGCCTGCTGTTCCGCCCCAGCTCCCGCCCACCTAGCGGTTCGAAAGCGCGCAAGTACGAGTAGATAGATAGGTAACGCCCCTCCCGGCGGGAAGGTAACAGTGTCCGTGTGCCTTAAGGCATCCAGTCATGCTGGCCACATGATCACGGAGCCGTCCCAGGACGAACACTGGCTCTTTGTCTTAGAAATGGGGATGAGCACCGCACCCTAGAGTCGGTCACAACTGGAAGGGTCTCCTTTACCTTTTAATTGCAAATCACCACCCCCAAATCCAGTATTTTGTCATAGTATGGTGTATCATAAAATATGTAGAATTATTTGTGTGATGCAATGCACAGGGGCACCCTTCAATATGATCAGAAACAAAAGCATGAAAAGTGTACAGTATACTACTATCTGAATATTAAATTTCATCCTGTCATTTCTATAAGGAGTTTGAAATGGTCCAATAATCTGGCCAGGTTCAATAATTCATCCAGTCTCTGGCTACCTGTTCATCCATGTGTTAAGATACCTGCCATCCTTTCTCCCAATTTATTCTGGCTCCTGAGATTGAAAAATTCTACATATACTTCTTCCCTTTTCTGATAATGAAAAAAATAAAAAATAAGCAAGTAGCAAATTCCTGTTTTTTCAAGATTCCCACATCAGATGGAAGTTCCACTCTTCCATCAAGCTTCACTTGCTTGTCTATACGCATAAGTGAAGCATGAGTGATACTATGCTTGAACAATAAAACTGAAACTTCTACAGTAATTCTTGTTTCCTAGGATGCATAACAAGAGGTATAAAGATAATGTACATATGTAGGATATTTCTTGTGGTAGTCTTCTTTTATAGCAGGAACATCAGAATATCCTACTGGATGCTTAGATTTACTCTGTATTGTATGCTACATTTCAACTGAGATTTTAAAAACTAGAAACACAGAAAACTGGGTGAAAAAGCATTTCTTCCTCAAACTTTGTCCTACAAATTACCTTTAAAATACACACAAATAACATCACAAGCAATATCTTTTTAAGGCATGTACTACCTAGTACCTCTAAATAAACCAAAATATTGTATAAATATTTGGAGAGAATTACTTAATATTGTCCTTGAAAACCTTCTCTTATTTATTTGTAGAACCAGTAAATTTTGTTTATGGACTCCTACTTTAAAATTCTGCTTCAGTTGAAACTTCATCTTTTGACTCCATATATTTCCACTGTCCAAACAAGCTAATCCTTGTTCATCTCTTCTTTTTGATTGATTAGGATGAAAACAGCCTCAAATCCCAGGGAAACCATCAGTTCAAATATATGCCTTGCAGACACAAACTTTTTTTTCTCCTGAGGATATTATAATTCCTTTAGGTAGGTGCAGGACAGGAAAGGTCTCAGACAAATTTTCCTTTGGCATGTCAACCAGAAACTTTTATGTCCTGTAACTTGAGATTTGTTGTTTATAAACTGCAGTTGAAAGGGGTCGAAAAGCTGATTGAATGACTGATGAGACCTGGGTCAAACAAGTCCTGCCAGATGAATCTGGGGATTCTTGAAAGTATATTCCTGTCAAGAAGCTCTAGAAAATGAAAATGAAAGTTGAAGGGTATAGGAAGGAAATTATATAAATTTAATTCAGTAGGGAAAGTTAAAAAACAACAGGCATCCTATGTTCTCTTTGGACAGTATCCCAGAGACTATAACATGAGTATGACCTTCTATAAAATCAGAAATATAGTTTCAGTTTTAAAAAGGAAAGGCTAATATTGGATTTTGCCTTCCCACCAGGTTCAATATCTGCTGTTTTTGGCATCTGGAAATTTAGAAAGTAAAAAGCATTGGTGGGAATAAAGGGAATGCTAATTGGGAAGTCTACATGCTGTCTTGTGTTGATACTATGGGGTCCAAGGCAAGCATTTCTATTGTTTAATTGAGAAAACAGGTGGATGTCAGCACTATTGCAACCTTTTCCTGATTTTGCCATACGTTCTATGTCTAATGGAAAGGATTACCATGCATGTTTAAATGAGGGCAATGTTGCCCTCCAGCCAACAATGACAAAGTTGTCTAGATATTTTCTCATGGAGGCCCAGGCATCTACCACACAACCATGCAGGCTTTCTTGAGAAAGTGGGTTTTTTAGGAGAAGATGCACTGTTTCCATAAGACTGCAGAGAAGAGTTGATGTTCCTCTAAAAAGTAATATTTTGTCTTCTCCTGGCCATCCTTTCTGATAATACCAGTTCAGTCTGCAGCTGTTTTTATCTGATATTTGAAACTAACCTTAATCATAACCCCCTCCTCTACAACCAGTTGCCACAGATGATACAATATCTCCATTTGCAACATGCAAGATCTTCTGCAATGTGATCATTACTGAAGTTTAATATGATTCCTAACAGGTGAATAAATCTATTCACTTTGCTTTAAGTAACAATAATTTATTCTGAATTATCTCTTGGAATTGATGCTTGATGTAAGTCTTGATCATCATCTTAATGAGCACCATAATTTAAAATTGTTTTTCAAAATAAGGGCCATCCCCACGCCCAAATCCCTACATCAATAAGGGATGATATCAATAAATAATAATTGAGAGAATTCTCTACAAGAGGAATATGTCTTGGCAGCATATCTTTACAAGAAGTACAATTTGTATCAAAAGGTGGGCAGTCAAGAACATATCAGTGTGACATCTTTTCAAGGAACACAATGAACACTGAAATTGATGTAGGATTTTTGACCCTAAGATATCAACCTTGAACTTGGGGTTATATTTTATGATTAGGATTTCTCACTGCTTTTTGAGGGCATGATGGGAATCCTGAAGTTTATTAAAACTTAAGATGTTTCCAGTACTGCAGTTTTGTCACTGTTTATTCAAAAGGTAACCTCAATATTTTTTTTTCTTGGCAGACTCAGCACAATTTCTTGGCAAGCAATCCAGCTGTATTTATCTGGATTCAGGTCCAGTTAGACTTGGTTAGGATTTGAAATGAACAGCTACCAGGAAAGCCTAGGCTATAACTGAGATTGGAAACTTAAAAAAAATCCCAGAAGAAGACAATGACAAACCATGAATACACTGCTGCCAAGAAAAAAAGCATGGATTTGTCCAAGAAGTTACCAAGATTTAAGCTTAAGTAAGTAGCAAATAATACTCCTTAAAAACTGAAATAATATGAATTGAATCATGTCAATGCTTTATTTAAATATATAAATAATGTTATATAAATAGTACAGTAGATATTAAGGAAAGTAGTAACTAAAGGTTAAATATGTCTAACAATAACTACAGTGGTGCCTCACAAGACGAGATTAATCCGTTCCGGAAGAACGCTCTTAGTGCGAAATTCTCGTAAAGCGAAAC